>QUSF01000147.1:331041-495709 GCA_003676055.1 Chloebia gouldiae
GACCGGGCCTGTGCCTCGGGCCGGGACCGGGCCTGTGCCTCGGGCCGAGACCGGGCCTGTGCCTCGGGCCGGGACCGGGCGTGTGCTTCGGGCTGACACCGGGTATGTTTGTTGTTGCTGCTGCTGTTGTTTGTTTGCCTTGTTGTACATACACATACTAGTAAAGAACTATTATTCGTTTTCCCATTTCTTTGCCTGAAAGTCCCAAAATTTCAAAGTTATATATTTGGGGAGAAGGGGGTCACATTTTCCATTTCTAGGGAGGTTTCTGCCTTCCTTGACAGACACCTGTCTTTCAAATCAAGACAGTGATCATCAGTGGCATCAGAGCCCAGGTGGTGTGGGGAGAATGAAGGGCTTATAGCTAAGGAGATCCTGCAGAGGAACTCTGGATTCCACAACTGCTGTTGGCAGCAGGGTTTTGGATTCTGCAACAAACCCCATGTGCAAATTTAGTCTGGGTGGAGAATGGATTGAGTCACTCTGGGAAGGACTTAGGGGTGTTGGTGGGTGAGAGATTCAACCTGCCCTGACCATGGGCACTAGCCCCCACAAACCCCCTCTGTGATGGGCTAAGCCCTCAGTGTGGACAGCAGGGGAGAGGGGATTCTGCACCTCTGATCTGTTCAGAGGAGCTATGCCTGCCCCATCCCTGGAAGTGTTCAGGCCAGATTGAGGCTTGGAACAATCGGGGACAGTGGAAGGCGACCCTGCACATGGCAAGGGGTTGGAATGAGATGGGTTTTAAGGTCTTGTCCAACCCAACTTGTTCTTTGATTCTTTGACCGTGGAACTGTCTTTCAGGATTCACAACTGCTTCAGAGAGACAGGATCCACCTGACTAAATGTTCAGCATACAGCTGGATAACCCTGTCACATGCTGGGTGAAGAACTGGCTCACGAGTTGGTCACAATGGGTTATAGTGATGGAGGGACATCAGGCTGACATTGATCACAAGTGGAATTCCAACCTCAGCCCATAAATATCTTCATCAATGATCTTTGGATGCAGGACTCTGATGGATTCTATGAAAGTTTGCCAGTGACACTAAACTGGGAGGAGCTTTCAGCACCTGCAAGGGCAGAGAGGCCCTCCTGAGAAATGCTGACCGATCAGAGAGATGGGAAATCACCAACCATGTGAAGTTTAATAAGGGCAAGTGCTAGATGCTGCCCCTAGGATGGGGCAGCCATGGTTGTGTGGATGGACTGGGGAACAAGAAGCTGAAGAGGGGCTACAGAAAGGGGCCTGGGGGTTCTGGTTGATGGCAAGTTGGATCTGAGTCAACAGTGCCCTGGAGCCAGGAGGGCCAACCGTGTCCTTAGAGGCATCAGGCCAGCTGGGTGAGGGAGGGGATTGTGTCTCTCTCTGCTGTGCACTGGAGCAGCCTCACCTTGAGTTCTGGGGGCAGTTTTGGGCACCACAGTATAAAAAAGATATTAAGCTAATAGAGAAGTGTCCAAAGAAGAGCCACAAGGTCTAGAGGGGGAGTTGTATGAGGAGCTGCTGAGGGCACTTGGTTTGTTCAGCCTGGAGGAGACTGAAGGGAGACAGACCTCAATGCAGTCTCCAACCTCCTCATGAGGGGAGTCTTCAGCCTCCTCATGAGAGGCAGGTACTAGTCTGTACACTCTCATGACCAATAAGAGAGCTTGAGGAAACAGCATGGAGCTGAGTCAGGGGATGTTTAGCTTGGATATCAGGATGTTTTTTCCCAGGAGGTGGTTGGGCACTGCACAGGCTCCCTGAGGAAGTGCTCAGAGCACCGAGGCTGTCAGAGCTCAAGGAGCATTTGGGCAATACTCTGAAGCACAGTGTAGGATTCTTGGGGTGCCCTGTGCAGTGCCAGGAGTAGGACTTGATGCTCCTGACAGGTCTAACGCAGCATATTTTATGATTCTATGAAAGTTGTTCTGGCATCCTTTCACAGAAGCAAAAGTAGCATTCTTACATTCTGTACATTTTAGCTGTCTGATGTAACTTTGAAATAATCATGCCTTATAAAAAATAAAAAGGTATAGAAGACTTCATGGTGCCTCATGCAGTCTGTATTGCTGATTATATGATAGATTATTTTGGGACAGGGAGAAGTCTGTAGTTCTTCATCCTCTGAGATAGAGAACAAGACTGGAAGCTCATTTCTGAACAGTTCACATTTCTATAGTTCATCTGGTTTCAGACCCTTTGTAGCTTTGTAGTGGAAGAACAGCAGAGTCAAATTGGGCCCTTGGGCTTGTATTCCACAAAATGTCTTCACATGTTAAAAAAAAAAAATCTCCCAAAGCAGCAGTATTGGGAATAAGGGCAAGTAATTGAAGTTAAGATTGTAAGGTGCACTGATCTAGTTCAGTTTGTCTCTTGGGAAGGTTTGCACATTTCAAACATAGTATGTTTTGTCGCAGTGGTAATAAAAACTAAATCTTTGGGTTGCTCATTAATGGAAAATGTTCAATATAGAATGTTCTTAAATGGCAGAAATCATATTATACACCCTTTTTCAAAAGAAACTTGTGTGTAACCTGGTCCTACGTTTCAGTTCTTTGATAGCTGTTGTGATGTTCTCATACCCAATACTTTTTTTTTGCCTTAGGTGAGTGGAATCAAGAGTCTCTATGAGTCTGAACTGGCTGATGCTCGAAGAGTTCTGGATGAAACTGCCAAAGAGAGGGCTAGATTACAAATTGAAATAGGAAAGCTGAGAGCAGAACTTGAGGAGTTCAATAAAAGGTGAGGAGAGTATTCAATTTCTTTTCTTTCAGTTAGAATGGGCAATATTTGCTGTGGAAATTATACTAATGATGCTTCTTAAAACACATTTTGGAAGCAGATCCATGAGAAGATACAGGTTCGTCAGAGGGAAAATCCTTCAGCTTGTTGGTACAACTCGTCAGAACACATAATTCCAGCAGTGTATACGCAAGTGTATTTGTAAATGTGAGATGAATGTCATGTGATGTGAGAGTCAAGCAAATGGCTGTGCCTGCTTTGTTCTGTCATACCTCCCCTTACGTGAACGTGCATGTGTGCAGCTGTTTGGTAAACTGGATTGAGAAAGAGGTCTAGATTAAAATTGATCTATCCAAGGAGGGTTAATTAATTATTTTTATTGTGTGGTTCACTGTAAGACTGATGGGAGGAATGGAAGAAAAGGGAAAGGGTTGACTCTGAGCAGTTTGGGAATATAGAAGCAGTGTTGCCTTGAAAAGACATGAAGCTACAATGTAAATGTGCTGGGAGAAGACCTTGTACTGACTAAATTTTTTTAAACTCCTGTTCAGTTTGCATCAGAGAATTGGTATAATAAACTAGTTCCTAAAGCAAAGTAGAATCCATTATTTAAATTCCCATGGGAATTATTTGTAATAAAATACTGTATAGCAGTAGAAACATCATTTAAAAGTTAATATATATAGTGGAAAAATTAATTTTTGCTTCTAATTGAATTTTGCTACCTATTTTAACATATAAGATTCGTGAATTACAGATTTTTCCTGAGCAGGTCATTATGTACATCACCTGTTTATCAAATGTTGTCATCCATAAAATAGGTTTTAATCTGGCAGTGCCACTAAGGCCTGCTTTAAATTTCTCATCTCTCTTAATTTGCAGCTAAGTGGTTATAATAGGACTTAAGTGTTTCCCTCTCCTGTCTTTTATTTTTATTCTGACTAGGTAGTTGATTTATGATAAAGTATTTCATGTTTTCTCTGTAAATTTTGCTATATCACTGGATACTCATTTTCTCTGCTGGGCCCTCTTTTTAAAGTCAGCCATTGGAGATATTTTTGTAATTTGTCCTAAAACAACTGTCCAAACATGAAATAGTGATGGTATAAGCATCTGCATTTGAGTGAGTCGGTATAAAGTCTGTTGAAGCATGGTTAATACCATAGGCCTGCATGTGGTCAGGGAAGCTGTGTGCTGGTATTTGTGGACTTGGTTAGCTCAACTTTTGTTAACCATGAAAAAGCCCTACAGTAACTAGGTCAGCTGTAAAACCTCTGAAGTGCAGTGAGGTGGATCCCATCTGGCCCTACTGGGATGTTCCTGCTGGGACTATTTTTCCTCTTCAAAGCCTCAGGCCAGCAGTCTTGGCATTTATTTTGGATAGTATATTTTGCATGGCAGTTGGCATCACGTGGACTAAGGTTGTCTCTCTCGTTTTGTGATAGCAGGTACTCTTCTTGCTTGGCTTTTAAAGCAAACTCCGTAAGAGAGCAACAGTAATAACTGGGAATTTGGTTCACCTCTCATGTTCTGCAATATGGTGTTTCTCTGTTTTGATTAAGGTATCCTTAGAAGTATATTCACTTGGCAGGTAGTGAGAATCCACTTGATTCCTGTTCTTCAGACTTTTGATAGCCCTAAGAGACTTTACAAATACTTCGTTGTGGAAAATTGTACATGTAAAGTGTTGGAGATGGTGTTTTCCCTTGGATCACTCCCTCATCCAGTGTCTGGACAAATGAGTTGCCCCTTACCAGTCACTTCAATGACTAATTCTACCAAACTAACTTGCTCTTTTTGTTTGCTTGTCTTGTGCGATAGATGAGGAAAAAATACCTTTTCTTCTGTGTTTGTCTCTGTGTTTACAGTTCATACCAGTAGAGTTGAATTCCTCAGCTTCAGAGTTTCTTCTACTTAATTCCTTCTAGTCCATTAAGATGCTTGTAATGTTCGTGGAGTGTCTAGCTTGTGATATGGCCAGATTTTAAATATGATTATTGTAAGTGCAACTTTCAATTTTTTTTGTCTGATTTGCAGTGTTCACTTGACATCTAGCTCATTACTGAAGCTTCCCTGTCTATGCTGACAGTCAGATGGTGCTTCTCTCAGACCAAACTTGCTTTGAGAACTGTGTAATGGAAGAGTAGGTTATTGCATAAGTTTATATTCACTACTATTGTCTCTATCTCTCTTTCAAGCTCATAACAGAGGAGAGATTTAAGGATGCCAGCACAGTCTGGCCAGGAGGGATCCCAAACATTGCCATTCTGTTGTTTGCTTGGAATAGGTTGGCACTGTCAAGAATTCTTATGGTTCAAGCTGTACATCAAATACTTCTATTCATTCCCATCCCTGGAAGCACTCGCTTGCAGCCTGGTTTCTGCATGTGGGAGGAAGCAGGAGGCTGTGTGAGCACATACTGTTGTTCATGATCAGAGTGAAGTGGCATTTGCCCTTTGAGTCCTGCACAGGCAGAAGACTCCCAGGTCTGATTGGTTGTGACACAGGCACAATGGCTTGTTTTACAACACGTGTGTAACATAGTGCTTGTAATCTTCTGACTACTGCGAAATAACTGTCTTTTAAATAGAAGCCATGTTTTGTCTGTACCTCCAGCAAGCTGCTGAGTGTGAAGACACTGCACATATGTTGGAGAACAGAATTCACAGTGACAGATTGGACTAAAGATAAGAAAAATTGGTTACAGTTAAATAAAAACAAATCCCATGATCTACACCATGAAATGCAGAGAGAAAATACAAGTTGATTGTATCACAAAATAAAGATGTCAGCTTAGAAAAAGATTTACCTGGGCCTTCATGCTGAACCATGTAAACCATTGGTAAACCACTATATGGTTTAGCCACAGGTAAAGGACTGTGTGTAGGGCACACCAATACTCAATAATGGAGGATTTTTGTAAAGTAATTCTGGCCAGTTCAGGCAAATCAGAAATTCAGGAAGACAGTACAAGTGATGAGGATTTTGGGAACCAAGCTTCAGGATCCGGACTGGTTAGCAAGGTTTATATTAATCTAGAACAGTGGTTTTTCAGCCTTTTTTTTGTTTGTTTGTTTGTTTTTGTTTTGTTTTGCAAACATAATAGGTTTTTTCCATGTTGGGAGTTGCAGATTGAATAAAGAGCTTTTAAAAGCCTATATGTAGTAGGAATTATCTTCAAAGCTATTTCTGTGGGCCCTTAAAGCAGCTTATGGACCACAGGTGCAAACTACAGATCTATAGATCAGATTAGAAGTGTGAAGAAAGGAAAGGAGAAAAGGTGTCTTGGATGACTTAAGAGAAAAAAAATTAAAAACTGTTCCCTCCATCCCATGTGGTGTGAGACTAGAACAGTGAACTTAAGCACAACAAGGAAGGATTATAGCTCATAACATCCATTTTTAATAGCATAATGATACATGCTGAAAAAAGTGCAGAAAGTCACTATGTTAGATGAAAAGAGTGAAAATTACTTGGTGGGCAGAAGGAAAATTATCTTGAGCATATGTGCAAGTTGGATATAACAGCTCAAATAAGGATATTTAAAGCACTTGGACATGCTTTGCCCGTAATGAACACTGCTGAAGAAATGCTGTTTTGTTCCTGAAAGGAGACCACATTTCCATAGTGGATTATTGTATTTTACTACTTTTTGTGAGAGTACATCATAAAGAATACGCTTGACCACATGAGATGTAAATCCTTGGGTGACAGATGTAAACCCAAGGGTTTACATCAGGGCTTATACATGGGATGTAAACCCTTGGATGTTCAGGCCTCTTTGGCCACTGCATGTTGTGCTGCATCTGTGGTCCCCAGGGGGGGCCCCCCAAGCTGTGAATTCACTGGTAGCAGCAGGCAGGCAAGGAGACTCCGCACAGCTTCTGAGGGTGCTAATTAGATGAGGGTTTATTGGGGGTCCTACCCCCGGGAAGCAGCATGGTTTCTGAGGGAGAGGGGAGGGGGAGGGGGAGAGAGGGAGACGCTAGGGAGAAAAGGGCCAAAGAGAGAGCCTGGTCTCCCCGTCACACTTAACACGGAGACTCAAAGTGGGCACAGAATAAGACTTGGGCCAATAGCATTACAGATACATGATACTTTAGGGGAGGATTACAGGCTTGGAATAAACTGTACACTTTTGAGGGGCTATAGAGAGCATACCGTTTAACTGAAATGTAGCACCACAACTGCATGCACTTTGCTTCATGGACTGTACTGCAAAGTAAAAGATACCAGCTTTGTAGCTGCCAGATGAAAAAGTACTGTTTATACTTTGTGTGTGTTGCCATCTCTTAGCTGCCAGAGTTGCCTTCTCGTTTTTCTCTTGTCTGTCCATGACATGTTTTTTACTGTACCATGCATTTACAGAACATAGTACCAGCTGCACATTTTGGGGTTGTTCCAGGTCAGTAATCAGCAGCATTTACAAGTTACTGCAGGAGCCATGTAGTGGTGAGCTGGGCTTGATGAAAGGCATCTGATAACGAAATACCTGTGTCTGTAATTAGGACATGCTCAGGGTGAGTGTGCACCCATGTATAAGTATAATGTACTTTTGTTTTTCCAGCTACAAGAAGAAAGATGCAGATTTGTCTGTGGCTCAGGGTCGTATCAAGGATCTGGAAGTTCTCTTCCATAGAAGTGAAGCAGAACTCAATACTGTCCTGAATGAGAAACGCAGTCTGGAAGCAGAGGTGGCTGATCTGCGTGCCCAGCTTGCTAAGGTATGGTAGAGAATGCTCTCTTGCTTGAGCACAGGATAGGCTGTGTAGCTTGAATTCCCTTTTTTCTTTGCAGTTAGTTTATAGTCTGGACACCAATGATGCACCTTTCTCACTGCTGAATCTTTGGCTTCCCCTCTTGGATACAAAACTAAATTTTAAGAAATCTATGTAAAACAACCAAAGCAAGACAGTGTTTTAGACATTTTGGTTGTCAGATGCTTTTTGTTTTAAAATTACTGATGTTTCTATGTCTTGAGTCATTAGATGTTGTCCTTTGTAAGGTCCTGCATTATTTTACACTTGTGCTGAAGTACCCAGTGGGACCATGCTAGCAAGAAAAAGAAAGGGCAATGTATTGTGCAATGAGGAATTAATAATCCTTGTCCCCTTATCAGAATGTATTGAACTAATCCTACATTTTATATAAGTGGTATGCAAACATATACACTTGGTTTAAATACCAATTAACACACACACACACACACTTTTTTTTTTCTGGGGCTATTTTTATTTATTGTGTTTTCTTTATGGTGGTGGTGTGGATTGATTTTCTTTAAATCAGTGGCTTGATATTAGTTTTGTTATTGTGAGTAACTGCTCCCAAGACTGATGAAGACTGTAAAAGTTTTATGGATGGACGATAGGAATCCAGACAAAATTATCTTTAAAATTCTTTACTAGGCTGAGGATGGTCATGCTGTGGCAAAGAAGCAGTTGGAGAAGGAGACACTCATGCGTGTGGACCTGGAAAATCGGTGCCAGAGTTTGCAAGAGGATCTGGATTTCAGGAAGAATGTATTTGAGGAGGTATTATCAATCTAGTAATCTTGCCACTGTCAAAAGTTAACGTAGCTTTTAATCAAATTGACTATGAGCAACTACTAACTAGTCCAGGTAGAGAAAAGTCAGTATTATCTTTCCTATAAATGGGTTGAGTAATAAAACAGGTGAAGGTTTTATACCTGTTTACATGGTAAATCAGTGGTGGAATCAGTATGAGAACCAGGTGACAAGAGTATTGTTCCATGGGCAAGTGAATTGGAGCCAGCTGACTGCTGTGGGAAAGGGAAAATCTTTTTCCCTCTCTCTGGACCTGTTTGCATGACCCTGCTCTTTACTTACACCAGCTTTGGTTGCTGGACCTGATTATAACCTGTTTTTATTGACTAGAATAGTATGCAACTGCCTTGCTTATTGCAGAGGTAGTTTTCTGCCTGTTAAGTGAATGGTTCTAGTAAAGACCAAAATTTTTGTAATAGTGGGAATTGGGAGAGGAAGGCATGACTTTCTCTCTGTACCCAATGCAAAGTATTATGTCTGTTTATTCAGTCTCTGGTGGCTCTGCTAGCTCATTCAATGAATGGCTGCTGAGCAGTCGCCACCTGCTTCCACTGTTCATCTCATGTACTCCATGTGTGATTCACCTAACCATTTCAACCAGATGAACTAGAAACATAATAAAGTTTTCTTGGTTGAGTTTAATTTTTGACTGCTTAGTGGCTGAGTTGATTTACCACAGAATCCAAATGAGTGCTCAGAATGATTTAAGGGATGGGACAGGGCTATGTGGCTAAGGACAGGAGACAGGGGCTGGAGCAGGGCAAGAAAACCAACCAGGGAGATCAGCCTGAGATGTACTGACCATAGTCTCACTTCATGCCCTGGAGTGGTTGGATTGGTACACTGACTGTAGTGACAGATCCTTATTTGGTTGTAGGACCTTAAAATAATTTTTCTTGGGAATAATGTGTTGCTATTGACTGAAGGTGAAACTAAATGAGATAGCAGAAGCTAATCCTAAAGCTTGCTGTGCTCAAGGGTATGTTCTTTAGTCATTCCTGAAGTTCTTTGATTCTTGTATGCACCAATTCAACACATGAAGCAATAAATTGATTTCCTTTACATTAGTGAATGTATTTGGTTTACTGAAGGGTCCAAATCTCCATTAGAATTGAGTCATCGTGACTGGGAGTGTGGCAAGTGAAGCCTGCTTATTCTAGTGGTGTTGAACTGCTGGATCAGCTCAGCCCTTCACCTGATCCTTTGTAGTCCCTCACAACATTCCTTTAGCTTCTGAGCTGTCATTGCCTACAGTTACTGAGAGACTGCTGCTTGCTAGTTTTCTTGGTGTAAAAATTAATCACAGAAAGAAAAGCTTATTCCATATCACCTCAGATCACATTGCTGCTAGTAAAAGGACATGTTTCTGGGGATCTATTTTAGATGTAGAGCATTTCTGTAAAACAACTAGTAAAGTTGTTTTGAGTATGTATTAGCCTGCTATGACTCCAGTCTAGCAAAATTGAGCCTTGCTTCACTTGCTATTGTTCCTCATGGTGCTGCTGCTAACTTCAGGCCTCCTCCCAGTACTCAGAACTACTCCTTGGTTGTTTGTCCTGCCCTTAAGGAAGAAATTTTTTTTCTCATACCACACATTCAGAGCTAGCCAGGTCTCTGCATGAATAAGTGCATGAGTAAGCCTTACCTTACTAGTTTGCAACCAGTGTTCTTAAGCACAGAAAACGAATACCCTTCTAAAAATGAAAATTTCTCAGTGCAAACTCTGATCATAAAAAATTATGTCTTCAGGATTACTTGGATTGCTGCTTTATTAACACTGTAATCAAAATCTAATTAGAAGAGGTCATCAGGTATATAGAACATAGATGAGACCTACATGTGCTTAAGAGTGAAATTTGAAGATGCAGTTTTTCTCTATAATTTTTAAAAATATATATAATGTTCACAAATGGTGTTCATTTTCATTTTATTCCTTGTAGACTGCTGTTGTAATGTCAGGATGCGTATCGAGATGACAGGGTTTGTAGTGAAGCATATGGAATCTCTTTGCTATGTAAAAATTCATGGTTTTTTCACCTCCCTTCCCCCCATGTTGACTTTTGTAGCATAAACCAGCCCCTTACTTAGATGGTATGTGGGTATTTTTGAAGCTGGTGTTAAGTTGGATTGCTTTTAAGAATTACATCCTGACAAATGAGAAAAGTAACTTGAATCTGTTAGTGCACACAGCAATTCCCAAGCTTAAATGCCTGTAATACTGTAGCTCCATTATGCTAAATAGATAGCACTGCAGTAGTTAATTGTTGTCTGAATGTAAATACTTGTACCGTTTACCTTAGTGTGGGAATTTGTCCCTCTTCTTATGTGTGCATGTAGGAAATAAGGGAAACAAGAAAACGACATGAACATCGTTTGATTGAGGTGGACACAAGCCGCCAACAGGAGTATGAATCCAAAATGACTCAGGCTCTGGAAGATCTGCGAAATCAACATGATGAGCAAGTCAAACTGTATAAGATGGAGCTGGAGCAGACATATCAGGCTAAGGTAACAACTGCTGTGCACAGCACTGTCAGACTGGAAGCGCAGTTTTTGAGGTAAAAACCACTTCTACCAGCTCTACTGGTCTTAAGGAGACAAGTAACTATAATTTGAGGAAGTTTTGTCCCAGTGCTTTCCCTGGGACTTGTGTGAAGGTGCATTTCCAGGGAGGTTATAGCCAAGAAGAAATAGCTTTAGTCAAGAGAGGTCAGTGAGAAAACATGTGGAGCTGTTGTTGGTCTCTGCAGAAGACACAGTGAGAATAGTGGATATCACACGGTAGCTGATCAGACAATGTCTTCTGCTATAAGGGTTCTTTTCTTACATCAGTAGATCCAGTTTTTCTTCACAAATGGAGGGGGTTGGGAAAACTTGCAATATGTGCAATATGTTGTGCATATGAAGCTAGAGGGGGGGATTGGAAGTGGATATGTCTCAGTATGGGCTTTAGCTTGGATGCAGTGAGCTTGCAAACTAACACAGACACACTGGAAGGGGCTTCTTATCTAAGGGTGCATTGTCACTTTGCTCTTAACTGTGGCTGTTGCAGTGTTCTTAATCACGCCAATACACTTTTAAATATGTCTAAGCCTTGCAACATTTCAATGATCTAAGATAGTTCTGGACTGGAAAATTACTAGACGCAGCTGCGAATTCTTTGGTGACAGGGAAACTTCAGGCAGGATACCAGATCTTTCTTAACCAGCTCTGATGATGAAAACCATGGTATGTAATTTGGAAATCATAGAATTGTAGAGTGGTTTGAGCTGGAAGGGGCCTTTAAAGCCATCTAGTCCAGCCCCCCTGCCTTGAACAGGAATGTCTTTAAACTAGACCAGGTTGCTCAGAGCCCCATCCTGGCAATTCTCACTGTTGAAAGTACTTGTCAATAGTTACAGCCACTTCTTGTTTTTTGTGCTGGAAGAATGATGGTACTGCTTACATTGTTCTCTCCCAGCCTTCACTGAGATTCCCTTTGAATTCTTTGGGTTGATAATTTGAGAAATACTGATCTACAAATATTTAACTATTACTTATGGCAGCAACCCTATATATAATAGATACTAAAACCCCAAAATTAAAATTAAAACCTGCAACACAGTTGACAGGGTTGGAATTATTCACAGAACTCTGGAACATGTAATACCTAATACAAGGAGCTATTTGGATTGACTTGTCACAGTCTGAAGGAGGTCCAGGATAGAAGATGCTTAGTAGAAAAAAAAAAAGAATAAAAAAAGGATGCAATATACAGACTTAGAGAATGAAAAAGTGGCAAGTTTTGAACAGGGGAAATTAAGCTGCTTTTTCCCTGCATAAAGGTGGTTGTTATGGATGAAGTTGGAGTATGGGGGGAAAGGGATTTAGCTGTGAACTTATTTCTGTGATTTTTGAACAAAGATATGTCCCTCTTAGCCAAAGCTGGGGAGGAATATGATGTCAAAGCAAATCACTAGGCTTAGCTACTGAGCAGCTCCAGGATGAGATGCTGTTGGGTAAAAGCTCACTTCTTGCACAGGGCAGTTGTGGAGTGGCTGGAAAAAGTCCAAAGGAGGTCACAAAAGTCATCCTGAGGACTGGAGCACCTCTCATGGAGAGAGCTGGGGTGTTTAGCTGGGGTGTTCAGCTTGGGCAAGAGAATTCTCCAGGGAGACCTTATTCTGACTTCTGAATACTTAAAAACAGCTTCTAAGAAAGATCATTATGATCTGTGATAATAAGCAGTAGAAAGCCTGAGTATGAGTACTCTGCACTATGCCAGCATGACTGTAAAGTAGTGAATGGTTGTCAGACTTCAAATATTTTTTAGTTTTAAACTTCACAAGAAGTAATGGACAATGTAGTTGATGTTCCTTCAAAATCTGTAGCCTAAAGGCTCTGTGTGTGCTGCTCAGAACCTAGTGAACAGCAGAGCTAGTGAAGATTGATTTTGTAAACCTTTGTGCTGTGTGGCTAAAGAATATCTTCTGCCTGTAACTGTTCTTAGAATTAGATCAGTTTAGTTTTTAAGTGGATTCCATGGTGTGGCAAAATTGTTGAAATCCACCTCTAAGGCATATAAAGGATGGTTTTTCTAGCTCTCTGCTTTCATGAAGCTTACCATGTAAGAGTTCTGGTTTTGCTCTGTTTTGGTTAAAATTAACCACTAGAAATTAAGCTTGTTTACTAGGTGAATTTAACAAAAAAATTAATACCAAATTGTTTATTGGCAACTATTTTGGAAAGAGAATAAAACCAAACACATTGTTTTGCCTCTGGGACAGGATGTCATCTGGCGTGCCATGAGTAGTTTTATTTGCAAAGGTACTACAGAGTTGACAGAGACAATTTAGAGTGGGAAGCAATTCATGCATGAGAAAATTTTAAGTAAAACTTTACCTGGAAAAGAGATACGTTGAGAGAAGTGAAAGATACAGTGGATGTCTGTAAGGAGATAAATAGCATGTAGGAAGGTGAATGGGGAGTGATTGTTTACTATTTTTCCAGTAGGAGCAGGGACAGTGAATGTCCAGTGAGAATGTCCAGATACAGAAGAAAGTATTGTTCTTTAATATAGAGTTAAACTCATTGTCCCAAAAGTTCAAAATTCCTGAATTTTGACACAAATTCATACCTGAGAAATCCACTGAGAGATAGTAAACAGTAAAATATTTTCCCTGACTGAGGAAGTCCCTGAGTTGCATATAGCCAGCAGAGACATAATACCCGTGAAATATTTTATTGAGTTAGTCTCTGGACATCCAGGTAACTGTTGGACCAGGACATGAATTAGGTAGGCAGCCTTTGCTGTCACCTAGTGTGATTTGCATTAGGACAAACAAGCAGAGCACATGGTCAGTTTTTTGGAAACTAAGGTTGCTTGTATAATGGGAGGGCTAATAGAGTATTTTTTTAACAGCACAAGCGAATCCTGAAATAAATTTTGCTTTGGTCCTTAGGGCATTCCTTAATGTTATGCAGTTCTTATCCTGAACTTACCAGACCATTTAAAATTTCATAAAATTAAATACATGCTATTTTTTTACCAAAAGGACATTTCAGGATTTCTAACTCAGTACAAGTGAGCTATATAAAACTTTCATTCCAGCTGGAGAATGCTAAATTGTCTTCTGACCAAAATGACAAAGCTGCTGGTGCAGCTCGAGAGGAGCTGAAGGAGGCTCGCATGAGGATAGAAGCTCTTAGCTACCAGCTTTCTGGTCTTCAGAAACAGGTAAAGGGACTAAATTGGCTTTCATCTCAAACACACAGCTGTTTTATGTGAATATATTAACATTTCTGACCCTTCATATTTTCTGAATTTTGCACAGAGAAATCTTTATGTTCATTTGGGAGGGAGAAGGGTTTTAACTTTTTGAGTGAACCTGCATGGATGCCAGGTGAGCTTTTTCTTGTGCTGTGTGCCCAGGCCAGTGCAGCAGAAGAGCGCATTCGGGAACTGGAGGAAATGATGGCTGGCGAGCGGGAGAAGTTTAGGAAGATGCTGGATGCAAAGGAAAGGGAAATGACAGACATGAGGGACCAGATGCAGCTTCAACTTACGGAGTACCAAGAACTGCTTGATGTTAAATTAGCCCTGGACATGGAGATCAGTGCTTACCGAAAGCTCCTGGAAGGAGAGGAAGAAAGGTGTGTAAAGATTCCACTTTCTTTTCTAAGGACTCTTAAGTGTTACTTTCATTTCTTGCCCTTATTTTTTTACCACTTGAACAGGAGTGCCCAGATTACCTTTCACTGAAATTATATTGCCTTCACACCACAATGTTGTCACATGGAATACTTGTTCTCAACTGAACACTGTCCTTATTTTGGGGTTTTTGTAATGGTCTTGGAGTACAGTGAAATATACCATTCTGTGCTTGGTCTTCATATCATCTTTTTACTTAAATGCTTGTACTCTATGGTTTTAAATCATGGGGCTCAAGAATAGTGTGTTCAGTATTAGCTGTACTGGAGGGAATGGTTAAGGGATCTGTGCTGCTCTCAGTAGCACTGCTTTTCATGTCACATGGTCATATTGCGAGACCATTCCTCAGAGATGGGTAGCCCCCTCCTCCTCATGTATGCAGTCCTCTTGACATACAGAGTGAGAATGCTGTCAGCCTGGGAGCACATTACAGTCTGGTAACTTGACGATATTGTAGCTTTGTGGTTCTCTGGGTGAGTTAATTCAAATGCTTTCTTGGTTGTGTTAAGGTTGAAGCTCTCTCCAAGTCCCTCCTCCCGTGTCACAGTCTCTCGGGCTACCTCCAGCAGCAGCAGCAGCACTTCACTTGCTCGCTCTTCCCGAGGCAAGAGAAAACGTATTGAAGCAGAGGAGCTTTCTGGCAGTGGAACTAGTGGGATCGGCACTGGAAGTATCAGTGGCAGCAGCAGTAGCAGTAGCTTTCAAATGTCCCAACAAGCTTCAGCTACAGGAAGTATCAGCATAGAAGAGATAGACCTGGAGGGCAAGTATGTTCAGCTTAAGAACAACTCAGAGAAGGTGAGCATCAGCAGAACTCATAGAAAACAAGCAGGAACTAAATTGAGATGATACACAGCCCTTTGCAGCATGAGTAGGTTCGGCCACATGGAGAGCAGGAGCAGCATCTCAAGGTGCAGCATCCTGCAGAAATTAATGGGGGCTTTGAAAAGCTGAACATAATTGTGGGCTAACATGCTGCAGGAAGATAAAACAATTTGTGTCCCAGGTGTGTAAATGTGTGCTGGGACATTGCTCACAGAACCAGCCTGCTGTCTAGCAGAACTTTTTTGTGTGAAATGGTTGTCTTTTAAAATCTTGCCGAATGATGTTAAGGGATTTACACGTTAGACTCTTGACTGGATATAAGCAAATACTTTCAAGGTAGAGTGCAAATGTCTAACAACCATATAGATAAATTTATATTCCCATTATTTTAATAACAAAGACCTAGATTCTGCTGCCTGTTTGTTCTGTTTTGTTCACTCTGAATAACTTTCTGACTCTCCATTAGGATCAGTCTTTGGGTAACTGGAGACTGAAAAGACAAATTGGAGATGGAGACGAAATTGCTTACAAATTTACTCCTAAGTATGTCCTCAGAGCCGGGCAGACTGTTACAGTAAGTTGTATTTCCCGTATGCCAACAACATATTCTTCTCTTGATGATGTGGCAATTGAAAATCTTGAGGTCTAGTACAGCCTGATTTGATTTCATGGGTCTCACTCTAGAGGAGCAGGATTTCAGTTATAAAAATGCAAACAAAATAATTAATTTCTGTATTAGTACTTCAGTATTTAAGACCATTTCTTTGGGCCCATAGAAAATAGAAGAAAAAGGTATTTGGGGGATTAGTCAAGAACTATTTGTTTCCAAACACCTTTGCCCAGGTTTAGAACCCTAATCCTGCTCAACCTCTTAAAGAATTGGGAACAGTTCAGAGCATTCATCCAGACTGTAGTGAAGATGGACATTGATAGCATTAACTGTAGTTAATGCTGTAGAACAGCTGCTTTTCAATAATTTTGTATTTTATTTTCAGTCTGCAACAGATGTTCTTTAGGAAGAAATAAATGTATATTTTAATCATTTGCAGCTATTTATACTTAAGTATCAATTGTTCAGATACGGATAAAAGATGAAGTTGATGCACTATGTGCTGGTTTTTTGCCTTGCAGTATGGTTATTGAGACAGTGGTAGGAGAAATTTGTTCAGAAAAGAATCCATGACTGCAGTATTAGATTTTTTAATACCTTACTACAAGTAATAGTGTAGTTAAAACTAAAAATAGGGTAAAACTGCCATTGGAATTCAGAAAAGAAACCTAGTCTGTAGAGAGAAGTGAGAGAATTAGGGAGATATGTATATTTACAAGAAAAAATTGGATAAACAGCTAATTACCGATTGTCATTCTCTCCAGATCTGGGGTGCAGATGCGGGAGTATCTCATAGTCCCCCTTCTGTTCTTGTGTGGAAGAATCAAGGCAGCTGGGGCACTGGTGGAAATATCCGCACTTATCTTGTCAACTCTGAAGGAGAGGTAGGCTGTGTCCATGGGTTGGGTTATCTCCCAAACTCTTAATTTGAGGGTGGGGTGACATGACAGTATGACAAAATCCTGATTGTAAGATCTCTGCTGTTGTCTTCTAATATGACAGTTTATAACACTGAAATAATTACATATTATTTATGTACATATCTCTGGCATTTTTGGGATATTTTTGAAAACTATGGTCATCATGATTATGCCCACAGACACTTATTTCCTATTTTAGAATATCCTGCTAGTATAGAATTTGTTTGGAATTTGAGTATATACTTTCAGAAGAGTAAAAGAAAAGAAGCATTTCTGGCAATTCAGTTTCATTATATAGTCCCTATGATGTTCTGAGGTGCAGTGTCAATATTAATGTAAGAAGATAATTGTCCTTTCCATGTTAGAAACATATCATAAGTTCTAATTTGGCAGAGGTTCCTGAGCATTCTGCATTGTCCTACATCTGCCTACAGTTAATTTTTTTAAAACCATCTCTGCAGATGACTTTTGCAAGGGAGAATCTTGCCTTGGTTGTTACTCATAACCATAGCATTATCCCAGCAATCTGAAAACAGTAGGAAAAGGAAAGAGACCACAGTCATATCAGTTTTTGTGTTGCCTTTCTCACAGTTTTCTAGAAGAACTTTGTGGGCAGGATGAGGTAGGAGGGGGTTAATTTGTACAAGTAGAAAGCTAATGCTCTCCATATTCAAACTGTGTGGTCAAACTAGTATCTGAAAAAGTTTCAAATCCATGTCTGTTTTCACTATGGTTACCTTTATCCCTGCTTAGGAGTGTTTGTTAAGGGCAACTTTTTCCACAATTAGAGATTTTCACCTTTGATTTCCATGGTGCATGTAGGCAGAAGAATTTCTTACTATTTAGAAGTGTTAAAAATAATTTAGTAATAAAGGAATCTTCCTGGAGTTTTAGAATTTTCTTTAGTGCCTGGCTTGTAAAATCATGCTGATAACCAGTGCATGCAATTAATATTGGATATTTATTAGAAACTGGGAATATTCTTTATGCTGTGTAATCATATTGAGGAAGTTTGGTTTCTCACATTACACTGTGTCTCAGACAGCTCCTATCTCTGTCTGCTGTGACCTTGTGTAAAACTGACTATGATCACCTGAAAGATGTCTGCTTCCTCTTAAATCCCAGGGTAATGAAAAAAAATCAAGTGACTGAATTACATTACCATGCCATTTAGTACACAGAAATAGGGATGATGTTGTGGCTTGCAGGATATTGCTGGTATTTGCTTGCATAGCTAGTGGTGAAGTCTAGGCCAAGTTGCTTTAAACTCTCCAAAATTTAATAAGGATATTATATTGATGATATAGCAAAAACTTAACAGATAGATAAAGACTCCTGGCCATCTCCTTATCTGTCATTTTGTGTAGGAAGTTGCAGTGAGAAGTGTTACTAAATCAGTAGTCATGCGAGAGAATGAAGAAGAAGAAGATGAAGCAGAATATGGAGAGGAAGACCTTTTCAACCAACAGGTAATCAGATGCAAACCAGATGTTTAACTTGTGCCTCATTAGTTGGCTCAATCAGGCATAAGATTTAGCAGGGGGATCCCACTTCAACTTTTGTCAACTCTGAGCTTCCTGGTCCTTTCTTCCAATGGTTGCTTGCAACATTGCAGTGCACCAAGAGAGGACAATGTGAGCAGTGCTGCCAGGAATTACTGCTGGGATCCATCGTGGTACAGCTCAGGCAGTGGCTGATGCCTGCTCAGGGTATCTGTACTTCAGATCACACAGTTTCAGTGTTACCAGGCAGTGTTCCTCCCAGTATATGCTGCCCTGGGCATTCTTACTGGAAACAGGATATTACCAGATAACCACTGAAAACCAGGAACAGGGGTGCTTCTGTTGCTGCAAGCTTCAGCTTATTGGTTTATTTTGTGATGCTATATAGCTTCTAACCTGAAAAAAAACTTGTTTTTTCTTAATAATACTACATGTATGTTTTGATAACCTTCAGTTTAATAATGTGAAATAAGCAACCTGCAGTTGACAGAGTAAAAAAAAGGCGAAAGATATATCGGTGATACTAGAAAATATTTTAAATTTGAAACTTAAGGGATTTGTTCTTCTGATCAATCACCATTAGTAGGTCTTTTCACAAATAACCCATTCTGTGCAGGTTTGCAGGTGAGTTCTCAAAGCTTTTTTGGTCTCAAAGTTTAAGCAGTGTGTTTGTAGTATAAAACAACTGGTTTTTCTTACCCAAAAAAAAACCAGCTATACAGCAGAGATTGCTCTCAGATAAAATCAGCATTTGAAATACAGAACTTGCTGGGCTCTAGCTAATGGCATCACAATTTTTGTTTGTCATCTGTATCACTGTTGGAAATATGGAGACCAACCAGTAAACCTGTTGCAGGAAACCACAACCAGGGGCATGTACTCTACTTCCTCTTACGTGGTGATGTTCCCTTAATGTAACTAAACTACTAAAAAGGTGCTTTTGGCAACTGAGATTATAACCAGAGTTTAGGCTTGCAATCTGAATAGCTGGTAAGAACTGAATTCAACTCTGTCTCTTATTTTAGGGTGATCCCAGAACAACCTCTAGAGGATGCTCAGTGATGTGAAGAAAGAAGAAAGAAACTATTATTTACACTTTTCCCCCTTCATTTATTTCCTTTTATTTTTGCTATTTTTTCCTTCCAGAGCCACTGAAAACTATTTTTATATGCATCACCTGGTTTCTTTGACGTTTACTCCTTGGTACATTTTTATAAAAAAATTCAAAAAAACTTTACTGAACAAAACTGCCAGGATTTTTAATAGATTTCTTTATTTTTCCCTCTTTGTTGAAACACTGTATTGGAAATACAATATTTTTCCCCCATACAGAATTTAAAGTCTTACATAGAAACCTAAAGCAGAAAAGAGATTTTTAGCTAAAATGAGATGAGACTCCTTGAGTGTATGGTAAATCTATAATCACATATATAACCAGTATAATACCCCCAGAAAAAAAGTTTAATGAAGTGTGTTCATTTACAGGGCCCTGGGAGAGATTCACAGAGTGTTTCCTCAGCAGTTGTAGAAAAGCTAGTATTTTGCCTGGTATCCTCAGCAATTCTCAGCTTAGGAAAATTAGATCACAGATTCATTCAAAGTGCTGCTGCACAATTGCAATGACACAGGGAAGCTTCATTTTAGGCATTTTTGACTCAGGACCTTGCCATTGTGTCTTTCTTCAAGGTTTGACAGTCTAATGGTAAAACATCTGGGTCTGTCACACCTGAGCTCCATGTCATCATTTTAGAAGTTGAATGGTGGGTTCTGCTTCCTGAATATACACACCATCCTAAGTTGGAAGTGTCAAACCCAGAGGTTGAACTGTTTGATTTTTAGGTGATTTTTCCATTGTCACAAGTTAAATCATGGACACAAATTGTGATATTCAGTATTTATAATTTAATCCTTTTGACATATTCAACTTTTTAAATGTTTGACTAAGATTTTAGAAGTAAAAGATATTTATACTTTTGGCAGTGATAAATATTGGGAATTTTAAAGGTTAACCAATGTAAATGTTGACCTTTTTAATCAGAGCTAGAAATAGCTTGTTCATACTTCTCTTAGTTTCAAAGGGGCATTATCAGGTATCCCAAGGAGCAATATTTGCAAAATAGAGCAGAAATAGTTGAATGACTTTAAAACAGTTCAAAGGAACTGCCTGTGTTAAGGATGTAAGCAACTCAGCGTTCAAGTCCTCAAAGCGAAGTCTAACAAGTGAAGCGAGAATAATGTTTTTTATAAAAAATGTGTTGTATGGGTAGCAGGTGATTTTTATTTTAATAGGATGCATTTTTTTTTATCTGATAGTGTCCATTTAGCTTGAGGTTTCTGCTGCTGCATTTCTCTGGAGATAACTCTGAGTCCCATAAGGGTTAGTTAGTGTTCATCTTTAAGGACAAGGAAAAATACTTGACTGTTCCAAAGAATGCAAATGTTTTTTTCAACTACTAGCTGAAAAACAAACTTAGTAGTTTGGATACAAAATTTGGACACCATTTGATTCCAGCATAGAATCCTGCTTTTACCTGCACTCTTGAACTCTGATCTTGTCATTCAAAATGTTAAAACTCCTCAGACAAGTGACAAGGTGTGGATGTTTTCCGTGGCTTTTGGACATTATGTTCTCTGAACAGTATCGTGACTGACAGATATAACCTAGAAAGTTGGTTTAGTGGCTTGGATTGATGGCTTTGTTATGCAAGCAGAGTGGGAACAAAAGGGGCTTTAAGCTTCAGGATTTATTTTGTCATTTAAAAATAAAGATGCTACTTTCTCTCCTTGAGTGGGATAACTTGAGTTGCTGAAGTTAAGCTAATTACTATCCATATGGATTTTATGGATTTAGAATTACATTTTAATCCATTATCAGAAGACCCATTACAAAAAAACGGGATAAAGATTCAGTTGTTTGGGCTGATGGGATAACTGCATTAATGTACTTGGCCATCTTTCCAATGTAATTTTTCCACTCTGCTTGTGTAGAAGGTTAAATATGTAGTAAATCATGTCTCTCTGTAAGATGTATCTAGTGAAATTATGTTTCTCAGACATACTGTTAAAATTACCTTTTCTAAATTCATTGTTATGCAAATGAATGCAATCAATGTAAAGTTATTTTTGCAACACACCTTCCAGCCACTGGACACAATTTCCCTTTTCTGACCCACAGCTTCTATAAGATACTGACATAGTGTTTGAGGGCTTTTTTTGCTTTTTCCCTAAAGATCTATATTTATTTTTTTTACATGGGCCAGTTTTTAGACTGCTTATTCCTTTAAGATTGTCCTGTAAATTTAAGATTATTTTGTGATCTTAAATACTAAAGTAATGACTATGTAGTTAATTTACTTTTTTTTTTCTGTGATTTTTGGTTTGTTTGTTTCCTGTAAAGAATGGCTTCAGAAAGGCAGCTCAAATGAAGAAAAACCTCTTGCTACCTGAGCCATAGTTTTCCTAACAGCTACTGTATGAGGAGTGTGTCTTCTTGTAGCCTGAAGAACTGGTGCTTGCAGATCTGTTGTAATGAGCCCTTGAGTAACAGTCTGCAGAATTTGTCCTTAGAATTGGAACTGTGTCCTTTAACTTTGGAAACGGTTTATTTGATTCTTTGGGACCATGCTTAGGTGCATACAGGTCAAATAAACCTGTGAACACTGTGGGAAAAGCCAAGTCTGAATGTGTATGATTCTCTTACCACAGTGCTTTTTAATAGGCTACTACAAATATGATAAGTAACTCCTGGCTGTAAATTACAAGACACAGAAGAACTACTGTATTCCATGTACTTTGTTTTTTGTGTTGCCTTCTCCAGACACCATCCCAGCCTTTTGCTTTTGATGCTGAGCTTCAGTCTAACAGCGCTTTTCCAGCCAGACTGGGAGGCAGTTTTGTTGCTTTAATTACCCAAAAAGCATAGTTTATTATTTTTTTTCCGTCTTTCCAAGATTTCTTTCTATTTTCAGCATATTTAAAGGGGTTTTTTTTGTTCAAATAAAATCCAGTGTCTCCTTGCCCCTTTTTTCTCTTTGATCCTGTATAAGAACCAGTCTTGATGAAATTAGAATGTGGACAGCAGTTCTACTTCAGTGCTGGTACCCGGCATAAAGCTTGAAGGAGAAGTAGATTTGACTTGCCTGGAGAAAAATTATTTTAAGGTGTCTCTGATAAGGGAAATGAAACTTTTATCAGAGTAGTTACTTGAGCATAACTATCCATATGGATTTTCTTATTCCAGAAATATAACCTTATTGTGAATGAAATAGTAAATAGTTTTTCCTATGTGTAGCACATTCTGCCTCCTCCTAAGCTCATGCCACATGAAAATCCTTGTCTAAGAACAAGTCCATCCATTTGCAGACCTGTCAGGAATGTGGTGCCTTCTGGAGTGAGGTGTGGCCTCAGAGTCCCTGGCATTTCATGCCATTTTCTTCTCCCTCGCTTCTGCATTTGTTCCTTTAACTGTTGCATTGCAGTGACATACTCCAAGGAGTGGAATGGCTGGGATTCCCTTGTTCCTGCACATCCGTATTTCCTGTGATTTCTTTGCTGCCACAGGTGTATTTCCTGTTCCCTTTGTTGCTTCACAGCTCTATTTCCAAGCAGGTCTCTTTATGCCTACATGGGACTCCAGCTCGGCTCTGATAGAACCCATCATTTGCACTGACATGTTGCTCACTTATCTTCAGCTCTGTGTTACCATTAGATGGGCAATTGGCTGCATAGTATTTGTTTATAGCAGGAATCAAAAGTCTCAGGAAGAATATAAATATCTGCTTCCTGTGATGTAGAAGCCAGTTGAGTACGTGTGCAAGCTGGCAGTAGCGTGGGAATTGTACTGCAGTGTGAAAGGAGATCACTGTGTGGTGTCTGTCCTCAAGCAATGGGACACTTCATGTTCAGTTCAGGGATCTTAACTGAGTTTTATACTTCCTTTTTTATGCTCATTCTATATAAAGGCCCTTTACCTGCAACCTTAACAGAGGTTGTAGGTTAGAAGAGACCTGTAGAAATCCTCTTTACACCCCGGGACCTTGGAGAATCTGTTACCTTTATGCACATCAGAAAGGTTTTGATGCTGCAGGAAAGTATGCATGCTGTATGTTCTAGGTCTCTCGTAGCCACTTCTCTCATGTCTTCACTGTTAAACCATTGTATCTCTTCTTTCTGTATCTTCTTTTGAAAGTCTTATCTCTAAACAAAGACATATCCATATTTGATCCTGCATTTTATTGACACTGTTGGGTCCAAACTCTGTGTGAGCAGAGCCTTGTGAACCAGTGAGCGGAAGGTGACGTAGTGATTGCATTTTTCAAAGCACTGTTTTAGCTGAATGTTGGGACAAATTATACTGGATAGATTGTTTTCTCATTATATTGGCCTGGGAAACAGAATTTTTATTTGCCCTTCAATATGCTTAGCTTTAAACCAGTTTAAAATTATTTAAAGGTGTTTGTTGGTTTTTTTTTATACAAGACCATATTTATATGCAATTATTATTTGTAAACATAATGCTTTTCTTGAAATGCTAAGGTCTAGAGTGAGAAAGATGCAAAAGCCTCCATTCAGAATAGCACAAGTAGTGAATTGACTTGGAGTTCCAGAAAAGATGATGTTTATTGAACTTCCAGATTTTTTTAATTAGCTATTACTGAAGTGACAAGTCCATCTTGGTAAGGCAGTTGTTACTATATATTCAGCTACCCAGATCGTTACACTGAAATTACAAGCAATAATCTCTTTTGAGCAAGTTTAAGCCAAAATGCTTTCCATTTGGGCACAAAGTACAGTTGATCTCTTATTTTCATAGAGTGATGACTTGTGACTTGAATTGTGATTTTTATTTTTAAATTTTTTTTACAAAATTTTGATTTAGACAGGTCTGGCTTGAGGGCACTGCAGTAACCACCCCCAGTCAGCTGCTGCAGATGGGTTTTTGGAAGGTTCACGTTTTTTAAATCAGGGAACTATGGAAAAGGCTGTTAACAGAAACACAAAGACAAACAATGAAAGTGTTCACTTGAAACTTAGAAAACTACATCATGACCTAGACTTTATAATTTCAAAGTGGTTTGTTTTTTTCTTTTTAGAATATGCATGCCAAATGTCTTGTCTTTTTCAATGATTTGTAATATACATTTTATGACTGGAAACTTTTTTACAACGTACTCAAATAAATGTTTTGCATTTTATTGGTTTCCTTCTGTCTACTAGCCAACATACAGGTAACATGGGCTATTTGAGATGATTCATCCAAGAAAGCCTTTCAGTGTGGAGAGAGGACACAAAGAGCTGCTGTCTGTGCTCCTAACAGTGATCAGCTTAATTGTGTCCCAGCAGGGATTGTGGGGTGTGTTCCAGCAGGGATCTCCGTATGTGCTCCAGAAACAAAGGAATGCTTTCCTTAAAAGTGACGGAGTGCTGGTGGAACCAGCTGTCCTCTGATCAGTACCAACAAAAGCAGGGGGAAGAATATCTGGTGCAGTGTGGAGGATCAGAAACGGGACATCACACCATGATCAATGTGATCAAGTGAAGCCAACTTTATTATACAGAAATCTATATTTATAATATATTCTAATGTCCACGTCCCTCTAACCAATACATGATTGACCAGTCCTAACAGTCCACGCATCTAAGACTAAATGTTAATTGGATCACCCAATTCTACACGCGTATTGCTGTGGTTGTCTGGCCCACCCTTAATCCTCTTTTTTTCACTTTCTTGAACTTTGCTGACAACTTGCTGATTCTCGCTGACTCTTCTGTCTTTAAGGATTCACTGTCCTTGGTCCTTGAACTGGTTACTTTGTTACCAGAAGGCTGGATTTTGCATCTGCTGAATGTGTCCATTGTCCTGCAAAAATTCCTCAACAATTCCCCCTTCTTGTTTTTGCACAAGCCAGACTGACTTAATAGCTTGTTCAGCTACCCTGTGTACACATTGTGATAAGCAAGGCACTATAAGCAAAATTGCTAAAATAATGCAAAGCACCATAATGCCAAAGCATACTAAGTGCTTAAGCCAGCCTGTTATGCCCCAAGATTTTACCCATTCATCAAAGACTTCTCAACAGCTGTGAGCTTTTTCATATTCTCTTGAAGCTGTGACAGTTTCTTGTGAATGGATTCAGAATGATCAGAAAAATTCATGCAACACATTCCTTCAAAATCCTCACACCCATGTCCTTGTGCGAGCAATAAAAAAATCTATGGCAGCTCTATCTTTTAACACAGCGTGGCATATGCTGCCTACATCAGTGCTGAGTTCATTCAGTACTGCGGATGTAATGTTAATTTGTTTCCCTGTCCAACATGCCAATCACCTCAGCTGTGTAAGGGCCTTTGATGAGGCTATTCCTGGTGAAAGAATTGAGACTAGAATAACTGATGGAGGTAGGTCCCCACAATTCTACATCATCTCTATGTTCTGGGCTCAATTGATGCACACTACGTTTTGAACACTGGAACTTGTGACTGATGTTAAGCATCTGTTGGATACTAGGGGCAAACAATGTTAATTTTCCAAAATAACACAGTCCTCCTAATACTTTCTGAGG
Source organism: Chloebia gouldiae (assembly GCA_003676055.1). Taxonomy (NCBI): domain Eukaryota; kingdom Metazoa; phylum Chordata; class Aves; order Passeriformes; family Passeridae; genus Chloebia; species Chloebia gouldiae. Next base: position 356,943 of record QUSF01000147.1, read on the forward strand.
TATTGCAGGCCAGGCTCTATCCCCACAAATAAGGAAAACTCCAGGAGGTAATAACATCCTTACTGATTTTTGCTTTGGGGCTACAGGCCATACCCAATTGCCACAGTATGCTGTGGGATTGTAATACCATGAAGAAATAGGTGTTATCCAGGTGCTATCATTTTTTGCTTTTCCCAGTTTCTCACTAACCATGTTCTTGCTTTTGTAATTCCCAAGAAACAAACAATAATTTCCAGGCATTGATCCTAAAATACCCAGTTCCTCTGGTTCCATACCTGTAGTATTTAACTCTTGAGCAATTGTGAGTGCTTGAACTCCTAGAGGGTTTTTGAGGATTCCCAGTTTGTCACATTGATTTTTGGTAATGATCCCATTTTGATTAGCACACCAACTCGACTAGGCCTTACTTAAGTTGCTATAAATTGTGGCTCTGGTCCAATATACAAATTCTTCAAAGGAATCTAAAGGAACACCAATTAAACGTGCAAAATGGATCAGAGGGTGTAGCCAATGATAAGCAAAATTATTTCTGCCCTGTTTTGTTGGCCCACGTGACCCACATGTTAGTTCGATGTTCAATGTTATATAATCCCTGCATTTTCCTAAGAATGAGAGTAGAAACTGATCCCTGACAGGGATGGTCAGAAGCATTGCTACGAGCTGATGCATTTCCCAGCCTGGCTCAGCCTCCAGCCCACTTTTGAGTACGGACTCAAAAGTGGGCTGGAAGCTGAGCCAGGTTGGGAAATGCATTTAAAATTGCATTTTAAATTCATTTTAAACTTGTATGTTAGGTGGCTGCCCTATTATTAGCAGTAGCTGATGATGCTTCTTGTGGAGTCGTAGGAATGCCATCTGTTTGAAGTGGGCAGATCCAAAGACAGGATGATACGGTTTGCAATACTCTTGAGTGTGGGCTCAGACTACTGACAGTGAGCACAGTTTTGGCTTCACCCTTGCTGTGGTACTCAGTGCCCTCCTCTCATGCCATCTCCTACCTACACATCACATCTCACCCATGAAAAAGACCTCTGTAGTGTGGTCCTCTCCCATTCGCTTCTACTTCGACCCACAGCATTCTTACCTAATGGAAGGAAATCTAATGAAGCTGACTTTAAGGGCATGGGCCTCTCACCCGAGTCACGTAAGGCAGAGAAAGCCTCGAAGAACAGAAGGATGAATTGCAGAGAGAATCCATATGGGAGTTTCTCTCTGCGGGGATCTCAGCAGAGCTGGTGTTTCACCACGGGGTGCAGCTGTGCAGCGTTTGTGTCTCTGGTGATGCCAGTTTAAAGCCCCTTCCTGTTGCCCTCAGTTCGTGGGGCTGCGCTGAACCCTGCTGTGTGACCCGGGCCCAGCTCGGTGCCGGGGAAGCCCTTGGGAGCTCGCTCGGGGCCGCCTCCCCCCGGCCGCAGTGACCGCAGCGCTCGGGGCCGCGGGGGACGCGGCACGGGCGGCCCCGCCCGGCGCGGAGGCGGAGGCGGCGCGGGGCCCGCCGGGAACCGCAGTCCGGGCGCCGCCATTTCCCCCTGCGGCAGCGCGGGGGCCTCGGCCGCGGTGACTCTGGGCATGGAGAGCGGCTTCGGCTCCGACTTCGGCTCCGCAGGAGGCGGCGGGGGCAAGCTAGACCCGGCACTCATCATGGAGCAGGTGAAGGTGCAGATCGCCGTGGCCAACGCACAGGAGCTCTTGCAGGTCAGAAGGGGCGGCGGGGCCGGGCGGGGGCTGGCTCGGTCCCCGTGCAGGTCGCGGGGGACGGCCAGGCCGCCCCGCTCCCCTCGTAACAGGGGCGGCGGCTGCAGTCGGAGTCCCCGGACCGCGCTGCCACTCATGGGCTTTCTCCGCAGCGGATGACGGACAAGTGCTTTCGGAAGTGCATCGGGAAGCCCGGCGGCGCCCTGGACAACTCCGAGCAGGTGAGGACGGGCGGGAGAACTGGGCACCCGCGGCCCCTTTAGCTCGGGGCTGGCTGCCGCTGAGGCTCTGTGTCCCGCAGAAGTGCATCGCCATGTGCATGGACCGGTACATGGACTCCTGGAACACAGTTTCGCGAGCCTACAATTCTCGGCTGCAGCGGGAGAGAGCCAACATGTGACGCCTGCCGGCCTCCGGGCCGAGAGGGACCATGTGGGGAAGGGACAGCGGCCAGTCCAGGTGCTTAGGGGTGAATCCTGCTGCCTTCCCAGCCCCTGCCATGGCAGAGCAATAAAACCTCGCTGAACCTTTTGCATCTATTGGCTTTTATTAGCACCAGCTCCAGGAGAGAGTGATTTTTTTTTTTCCATGAGCTGCTCGGTCTACTTCTTGTCTTTCCTAAGTGTCCAGACTGGCCCAAGGCTTTATATCAATTGATAAGTCCCTACTGAAAGGGCTGTGACAGGCAAGGAGCCTTGTGTGGAAAATAGGGGCCAAGCCAAGCCAGCAACACAGTACCCTTGCTTGGGATTCCAGCGTGGACCCATCCATAAGGTTGTTACTCTGTCCCTTTTCATTAGTGGAAAAACTGCCACAAGATTGTCCACGTGCCACCTTGGATCTTTCATCGCTTAGATCTGTATAGCATTTTGTGGGGCTGTCTTTGGGCTCATAGGCTTTGACTCAGCTCGAGCACAGTACTGGGGAGCAGGACAGCCTCACAATAGTTGTATGAGCACAGCTAGGGATGCAGGGTTGGGAAGTACTTCTTTATAGAATAAAGTGTGTTGTGTGGCTGTGATAACGCTGTAGTTTCTGGTTTGGCTCTGGCACAGATACTCCATCTTGGAACCTGTATCCTAAGCGTAATTTTTTTGATGGAGAAGCATGTCTGCAACAGAGAATGTCGATTTGCATTGGAGCACAAAGCTATTTTTGTGCTTCCACACTGCTCCTGAAAAGGTGGGTTCATGCTGCATGGTCAGCAATAGATACAACAGCTGGAAGAGGGGAGTGTTGGAGATCAGGAGTGCCCATGTAGTGAGGGTGTTTGTTTAATCCTTTCTTTTGAAGCTCTTCTGTATTTTATAAAAGATTTCATGGTTTGCTGTACACAGAGACAGACTGGAAGAATGACATCTCTGTACCTGCTAGGATATTCACTGGGATGTGGTAGAACCTAAAGTGTTCTCACACCAGGTATACTGTAAGGAGATATTTGGGTATTTGGACTTACTGAAACTGGAGTTTCCTTTCTAGACTGTAAGAATGACTACTTGAAAATAAAGTGATTTCAGACATGTTTTCTTAGGGAGGTTTTTACTTGTCTTTAAGGCTGTATGAATTCTGTGGTACTGGCTGTGCAGCAGTCCCATTTCATTCATGGGAGCATCCCACAGGTGTTCTAGCCATGAATCTGAACCCATCTGGAGCTGAGCCATGCCTGGAAGCCAGGTCCCCCACCTAGCTGGTGCTCTTTCTCAGAAAGTTGCAGATCTTGCTGCCAGCTGGGTTGGGATGGAGGAAACCTCTTGTTATGCCCAGATGCAGAACTTGAAGCACCAAAAATGAGGAAGGGGTTTGGGGTATAAGCAGCTGTTCAGTTTTGGTGGCTGAATTGCTCGAGACTTTGCACATGAGCTCTGCTGCAGTTCCTTGCTTGTGAACAAATTTGTCTATGCATCTTACCCTGCCTGGTAGGACCTGACAAGTGTACTTTGCACTGCTATCTCAGCACTTTAAATTTTTCCCACCAAGCTTAGCCAGACAGTGATCTGTGTGGCTATTCCATAATCTTTGACAGTTTAATCACCTGTTAGCTAATGTAGAAGGAGGTGCACGCGGGTGTGTGAAAAGCCCCTCCTTATACTCTAGTACAGGTCAGGGTTTGTGCAGTCTTAACTCCCAAGTGTTCTAGTCCTGCATTCTCTTAGGATCAAGTGGTGAGCCAGGAGGTCATCACTGAGCTCTCTAGTGCCACACACTAATTGGAAACAGCATCACACCTTTCCCAAAAGCCACTGCACAGCACAGCAACTAACGCCATCAAGTCAGTGAGGTCTGAAGCTTCTGCAAGGGCATAACTTTGGGCTGGGCCAAAGGTCACAAGTCTGTTGGCTTGGTTGTGGGATGCCAGCTCATAGGCAGAGGTCAGCCAAACTCCATGAATCTTTGGCAGATGTTTCTAGGACCCATCCAACCAGGAAGGTCATGTTTTAATGTGCAGTGTGTTTGGCCAGGTCTTAAGATGGGACAGGCTTCATTTATTTATAGAAAAGGTTTAGAGTTTTTACCTTTCTATGCAAAGCAGTTACCAAATGCCTTGGTGTAACAACCAGCAGGTCACACAACACTGGCATTTGCTTAATACCTGCAAGGTCGTCTTCACCCCTTTGCAACATCAGAAAAATGTACAGTAGCTGAGGAGTTAGTGCATCCTCTGGCAGTTACTCCTCTCATTCATCGCCTTCCCTGAGTGGTGAAATGCAGTTTCAGAGTTTGAGGTTCTGTACAATCCAGCCTTGGACAGCTGTGACTTTGGTGTAGACACCAGGGAAGTATGGCCTGGCACAGCCATAGCCCCAGCTTGTGATTCCTGCTAGAAACCACTTCCCTGAAGGTTCTTTACATGCCAGGGGCCCACCTGCATCACCCTGAAGAGAGAGGAAAAGGATCCAGTATCAAGCCAAAAGCAGTGCAGTTCCCCCAGCTGTGAAATGTTCTTTCTCCCTGGGGTATGGGCATTTGTTGTCCTGTTCCCCACTTCCCCAGGAGCCCCATTCCAAGCTGGAGGACTGCTCAGTGATGTACCTGCATGAATAATCTGAACCTGGGGTTCTGGAACATAGAAGAGTGTGTTTAGAGGTACAGTGGGGTCATGGAACAGATTAATGCTTAGCATTACCTCTCTGTATTTCCCTGACCTGTCACAGGTTGGTGGGGCTTACACAGCATGAGATGTATACAGGATGGACATGGATAAAAGCAGCAGCCAGTTGATGGACAGACATCTGAGCTAGGGGAGGCAGGGCAGGGCCCTCCTGAGAGATTATAGTCTATGGACTTGGCATGAGTTTGCTCTGTCCCAGCTGCAGCATTTGCTGCTCTTGCACTCACCGAGCAGCTGTCGACAGTGCCCTGCGGGAAACCAGCACACAGCATCCTGCTGCTGATCTGGACAGGGTAGAATTTTTTGCAGGCCTGGTCTCCGATCATGTTGACTGCTGCTTTTTGCAGGTGTTTTGACATGAGACCTGAGGAGACAAGTATTGCTGTTAGCTGGGTAAAGAGCACATGAGAAACAGCAGCATGTGAAGTGGGGTCTCTGTGGCCTTACTTGCTTGCCAGGGGGAGAGACCTGCTCTGGGGAAGAGAGTCACCTGGCTCAGCAGAGCAAACTCTGGAAGGTCCCTGGGGTGTATCATTTGTCAGGCAGCTTGGCTGACCAGACACAAATGATACTGGGTTGGTCCTTGTACTGCAGGAGCACAACTGGAGCAGCTGCTGCAGAGGTGGAGAGCACAGTGGCTAGCATGTAGAAAGCTTGGGAAAGCTTCAAGAGGGAAGAGGTGTGATAAAATGGAGGAGTACTCTGCATGGTAGCTGGGGAGATGATGGTGACACCAGGCCTTGCCCAGCTTGGTATCCTCTGCAGCATATGGCCTAGGATGGGAGTGCTTGGGATAGTGGTGTGGGAACTGAGATGTTTGGGCTTGCAGTGTTGCAGTGTAAGTAGTCAAGCATTGAGCTTGGCCATCATGGTTGTGGGAGGGGCCCTTTTAGCCAGTACCTCCTTCCTTTGTGGAGCCCCAGCCTGTGATGAAGCATCTGGCCCCTTCACGGAAGATGTGAGAATTGTCTGGGAGACAAATAGGTCTGATGGTGCTGCTGAACGTGACAGGTGTGCTCAGTTCCAGTAGTGCCACATCATAGTCTAGGCTGTAGACGTTGTAAAAAGGGTGTTTGTAGATACGAAATATTTTCTCCATTTTGCCATCGATGCCACTCAGGAAGGGTGTTCCTAGAAAGGCCACCCACATTTTGGGGTCACTGTAACTGCAGAAAGACAGCAAACCTGGCTGTTAGGAGCACAGCCTCACAACGAAGGCCATTCCTCCACTTGAAGGGCTGGCCACACCTTGGGACGTCAGTCCCTCTGTCTCCAGAACAGTGGGTGTACTCAGGCTTTGTTCCACCCATTCCTGTTCACACTTACCTGTAGGGGCATTTCTCTGATAGGGGGTGTGTGCTTCCTGTGGGACACAGCATGCCAGCCAGGTGCTGGACCGTGAGGGAGGGGAAGGGCAGGTTGGCTGATGGGACTGAGGCAAGAACCATCTGACTTAACTAGCTTATCTCAGACTTACATGTTAAAGCAGTGAGCTGCAGAGAGCAGCCACCGATCAGCAATGAGGACAGCCCCACACTTGTGCTCCTTCTGCCGAAGCCAGAGACTGACTTGCCAGGGCCATTCTCCTCGAGCCGCACTGCTGCCACCCACGATCTTGCTAAAGGCCAAAGCAGTTGTTGAGCCACAGTCTGGAACACCGGAAGAAGCACCATGGTTTATAAGTAACCATAAATGAAAGGAATTACTTCCTGCCTTCCCTAACCTGTGCTGTAGGACAGCCTTCTGGGGAAGCATGTACGGGACAGTAGGATGTGATGAATTCAGTTCACCCAGCTGAGGCGAGGCTTGATGGACAGGGTATATTTTGCAGACTTGTTATCCCATATCACACCTTCCAGGGATGTGGTATGCAAGGAGCGGGTATTTGGATGGACTGGCTTAGCTATCAAATGGCAAAAAATGTGCAGCCCAAAGTGCAGTCCCAGGGGTGCCAAGATGCTTTCTGGGCTGACATGTTGTGCAGAGCTGTCTTGCCCACCTTGTGCTACCAGACTGATTGGCCAAAAGGCCTGTGTGCTGGGAAATGTTTTCTAATATCTGTAGCAGAGTAGAAGAGCCCACACTTTCTGGCAGTAAATTTGGATCCAGCTCATCCAGCTTTATCTTTTTTTAGGGTCTGGCAGAGCAAGTACGATCTGGACCACAGTGGGCTGGCCTAGGTCCCCAGTGTCTGGGCCCAAGACAGCCAGTGTGAATATGGTGGGTACCACTGTGGAATCTGGGTCATGTAGAGCACAGCTGGCAGCAGCCATGGGCTACAGAAAAGAACTCACCACAGTTGTGCTCATCGAAGCCGTTGCTGCAGTCCACAACACCATCACATTCAGGATTTTCTTTTCCAATACACACCTTGCTGGAACACTTGAAAGTGAGGCTGGTACAAGGCACCACTGGAAGGCAATAACCCATGACCTGCTCAGTACCCTCTATGTTGGAGGCCTCCTGCTAACACGTCAATGCATCAGTTACCAGTTTTACCTGGGGTTTGGGTAGGCTTGGCAGTCCCAGTCGTTCTCAGAGCTGTGGAGGTTTCACTCATGGTTGTACTAACTTTTGTCTCCAGGGTGGTTCTGTTGGCTGGACCTGCAGCCATTGTGCTGGGCTGGATAAAAATGGCTGTGGTGGAAGTTCTAGGGATGGCTGAACTGGGAGGGATGCTTGTGCCACCACTGGGCAACTGGGATATGGTGTCCAGGATCCAGTCTGTGAGTTTGGTAATTCTGGAATACACACCAGGTCTCATAGCCTGGGCACAACCAAATCCCCAGCTCACGATGCCAGCAAGGTAAAATACTCCTGGGGTCACCTCACAGGCCAAGGGCCCACCTGAATCTCCCTGCAGAAGAAGCAAGGCAATGGCTGCTCAGTCCAATCAGGTCTGCCCCTCAGACACACCAGAAGGACTTAGCTACCCCCAACTCTTCTTTCTCCAGCCTTGTGGGCCTGTTTTCTGTCATGCAGTGTGTATGCAGGGCATGTGTGGAGAAGTTGAAGTTAGGGTCAGTGGCTCAACCTGGCTCGTGTCAGCACATTTCCACAGCTGACACCAACTGCCACTGACTCACTGCCACAGAAGGACACCTGCTTCATCCAGGATTTGTCAGACAGAGTGGGATGTTGGTTTGAGTAATTCTCAACTTGGTGGAGCTTTATTTACTTCTCTAAATCTCCAAAGTAGTGGGCTGGGGTTTTTTTTGCTCAAGTACATGTGAGTTGCACAGCTGGATTACAGCAGCTCAGTAAATATTTCACAAGGATCTACTAAAGGCAGAGCTAGCCCAGCTTTCTAGAACAATCTCCAGAGTAGACAAATCCCACACTTTTACCTGGCATGAGTCTACCATCCCCTCCATGAAGCCAGCACAAATCATTCGGTCAGTGAGGGAGAAGTTGTAGAGGAAGTTGCAGGTGTTCTGTTCTATGATGCCCACAGATGCTTTCTGCAGGATCTCGGGCTTGGTGTCTGCATGAAAACCACAGAATTAGTGACTGCAGCAGAGAGAAGGAGCTAGCTAATGGCTTTCTGACTGACTCAACACATATTTTGGGAAAACAGGCTGTAATCCCACATGGGAATTGAATCCTATATAACCTGTTTTCTCTGAAGCCCTGAAGCTTGTGGCTCCTCCAAGGGTGCAGTTTCCTGTCTGTGCTAAGGATTCTCCAAACAGTTTGTGTCCCGTGCTCCTGAGAGTTTGTGGGCATCTTGTCAGCTGGACTTCTTTGGTATCACATGTGCCACTCTCAGGCCTTCTCCCTATAGAGGGATCTTTGCTTATGCTCATTGCTTGGAACATCTCTGTGACTGAGAGTGGCTGCTGTTGCTGACATACCATCCTGCCAGAGCTGCAAAAGGCTCTGAGGCAAGTGCCTGGCACTTGCTTAGCATGGTAGAGCTACTGAGGGCAGTGCAGCAGGTTTCTCCTGGTTTCCACCAAGATGCTCTCTCTATTTTCTTCTTTGCTGGTGACTCCTAGGTAACTGTGGCTTAAGGTAGTGCTCTGTGTGCCTTTATTCTTGCTTATTGTGTTTCTGTCAGTTCCTGACTGTCCCTGTTACTGACCCCTGTTCTATACATTCCCAGGACTGTGAGTCACAGTGACACGGGCTTTGCTGCTCAGGGTATCACTGCTCCAAGGCAAATCAGCAGGTAATGCCTTACTGCTTACCGTTCCCTTCCTGGAGGTCACCCCATCCAGAAATGAGGCATTTCTTTCCAACAGGAAACTTCTGCATGGCAAGTGGGAGGCACACGGGCTGTATGTATTTGTTGAAGACAAGAGGTCTTTCCAGTTCAAGTACAGCAATATCAAAGTCCAGAATCATGGGGTTGAAGAGGGGATGTGGGATCACTCTTGTTACATTCACTTTCACTGCATTCTCCTCTGTTCCATTTATTGATGTTGTTCCCACATAGGCTTCAATCTCTTCTGGCATTGTCCTGCAAATATATAAACCTAAATGTACATACTCACACACTTATCCCTGGCATGAATTCTGACATTGAAATTACAGACAGCTTTACATGATCAGCATGCAGCAGAGCAGCCCTGCTAAGTCAGGCCCAAAGAACTGTTTCCAGCACTGGCACCTGTTGAATATTACCTGAAGATCAAATAAACATGTAATAATAATCCTCTCTTCACCTCCAGAAATTTGTGATTTCAGGAGTGTTCCAGCACACTGGTGGTGTCACTGTATTCAGTAGATCTTGCTGGATTTTTTTTGTTTTATTTGGATTTTCCTAAAGTTGTGTTTTATTCTTTTTTTTTAACCCTAGGTGAATTTGTAATATTCAGCTTAATGACATTTATTTTAAAAACTGCTTCATTTTGATTGTTTTCCACCTACTTTTGGTGATTTTTTGGTATCTTAAAAAGACAGTCAAAAGACATTTCCTAAACACTTTGTACCCTTCATTATTGTACAGTCCCATCAAACACTGCCTTCCCATTAGTTGTTTTTTTTTGTTTTGTTTTTTTTCCAGGTCTAGTCTGATCTATTTTGTTGTGCTTGTTATGATGCTGCTCCACACCCTGCCCTTCCCTGAGCCTTGTGTACACATTCACACAGTGTTACTCTTGCCCTCCCTGTGATGTTGGAGCAGTTGGTGTGCTGTGCATTACCAGCAGCATCACACTCATCTCCCTTGTTTCTTACTGCATTCCTGTGCTCATTAACTGCCCCTGCCACAGGATTGCTGCTGTCAGGGCAATATCCACATGTTTCTGACCTCTTGTTTTGAATTGCAGCAGCTGATGGAGACTCATCCTCATTCACAGACAGCACTGCTAGTTTTGCTGTGTACTTCATTTCACACTTGCCTACCTTGCATTTCACTTGCTTCTTTATTGCCCAGCTGTTTAATGCATGAAGTTGTCTTAAAATCCTTCAGCGTTAGTAACCCACCTTTTCTGCTTTCAGGAATTTATTCTTGACAAGCATTATCTTCTTGCTACCCACTTCTTTAGGCTATTTATAAACCTAGGCTTGGGTTATTGCAGTTTAACAGAACTATGCAGGATTGAACTGAGCATTTTCTCTTTATCAGCTGACCATGTGTCTCTATTTCACATATTACGGACAAAATTGTAAGGTTACTTTATTAAAGAAACAATCTTGTGGCACTTTCTTCCACTCCTCTTAAATATGTTGTCCTTTCTCTATGATTAGGCTGCTTTAACCTTTCTCTGCCTCATTCCAACCTCCCCACAAACTTTTTTTTTGCCATAAATGTCTAGTTATAGCAAAAATTAATGTCCAACATGTGTTCTTGATTTCCATTTCTTGACTGGATTTGGTTGCACAGCTGTGCCAGTGGGCAAGTGAGCTGGAGCAGGGACAGGGATGGGCTCTTACTCATTGAAGCAGTGAGCTGCTGACAGCAGCCAGCGGTCCCCAATGATGGTGGCTCCACAGAAATGTCTGGAGTCTTCTTTCAGGCTGACTTGCCAAGGGATCTCTCCTCTGGAAGCATCTGTTCCTCCCACAATCTTGCTGGGTTTAGAGAACCCGGGTCGTCCTCCACACTCTGAACAAAAGTCAAAGCATGACTTGTGAGTATTCCTAGCAGAAGACAAGCAAGGAAAGACTTTGCTCTCTCTAACCAGTAAGCCTTAGCAGGGACAAGTTAGGCCCGAGGTGTTAAGATATCTACCCAAGCCCTGCTGGCTGACAGTGGCAATGCCTGATGGTGGCCGTTTACAGCTGGACTTTCACATAAACTGCTGTTCTGCATCTTGCTCTTGGCAAGTCATGAATCCTGGGCCTTTCTTGAAGGCAGAGTAATCAGTAGCTCTATGCCTCTTAGCCTTGCCATTCCAGATAAAAAGTTTATTCTAGATTTAGAAAAATGCCCTTCATTTGCATCTCCTTGCAAAGCTTCTGGAAGTGCTCCTTGGAGTGGAAAGGTCATCCTGAAGACACTTGCCCTCCTTCCCTTCAGGGATCATGGCTGCTGTGAAGGAGCAGCCATCAGTTTTGAACTGCTGAGAGCTCCTTAGGTGGCAATCAAAAGTAAGTGATCAACAGATTAAATACTGTCAGATGCTGCTGTGCTTTAGTGACCTGCCAGAGCAGACGAGTTACACAACAAGATTACACAGTCACAAAAGCAAAGGTGTGCACAGAACTGCAGAGGTACTGAGTGACTTTGCCAGGTTGCTCTGGACTGAGCCAGGACAGCCATATAGTGTCATTTGTGCCTTAGCACTTTGGCAAAGTTGTGTGGTTCACCCTACAAAAGGTCAGCTTAGGTCAGCAGAGGACTGAACCTGATGTTTGGACCTGTACCTGCCACTCTGCCTGCCAAGGTGCACCCGCTGTGGGTGCTCATACCTTGTGGTCCTGCTGCAGTCACTGGCCTGCTGGCAGCTGGGGCTGATAAGGTGCTTGGGGTTGCTGTGGTGGTGGTGTTGACCTCTTCAGCGCTGACCATGTTACTGCTAGTCCTGAAGTGCATTGGAGGAACAGTACGGGCTATGGAGGTAGGGAAGGCTGAAATAGCATCCAAGATCCAGTCTCTGAGTTTGGTAACACGTGTGTAAACCCCAGGCCGCCTGGCTTCAGCACATCCAATACCCCAACTCACAATTCCCGCCAGAAAAAACCTGCCAGATGGTTCTTGGCAAACCAGAGGCCCGCCAGAGTCACCCTGCAAGAGGAAGCAGATTATGAGCTCTGTCTGGGGATGCACTGAGCTTGCCCTGGCCAGCCTCAGCATCCATCTACCAGCCAGGGTCTCTCTGTTCCTGTGTATCCTAACTCCAGCCTATATTTACTCCAGCCTAGTGATGAGTGGAGCATCTATCTCTGTGCTGGCCTTTGGGTGTCTCTCCATGTGGGTACGCGGTTCTGCTATTACACAGAAGCTTTGTGCCCTTTATATGCCAGAAGAACAAAGGACACAATCTGTAAAATCTAGGATTAAGCATTTCTACTGCTTTAATAGTTTGTTAAACCTCATAAAGGTTAATCCTAGCAGCCTGTACACAGCCAGATGATGAGTGTTCATTGCCTGATACACAACCCAGGGAGACCACAGTAATGTCTGCATCAGGTTTTCTTGATTTGGCCTATGGTTCCCTGGTCAATTCTTGGTTTTTGTGGGGTCCTGTGACTATGATGATGGCCTTGTGTCTGTGAAGCTGGTAATGCCTTCTGGGGATGAGATTGCTCTAGCTCAGTGATTAATAACCAGATGGGTCACATTCATCACCCAACCTTGAATCTTCAATTCTTGGCCTCTTCTCTGGTGTTTGTGCTGTATTTGGTGCAGAAATACAAAGCACTACCACCAGAAAAGTGCAGATTTGTTTAGCTGGTTTCTGTCGGTTTGAATGTTCCTGCCAAACCACAGAGACAGACCTGGAAATCACAATCCTCCTCTAGCATCACAGTTCTCCTCTGTCCATACTGTCAAAGGCAGGCCTGTTTCCAGCTGACCACTTGCAGTTCCAGGATGGATAAAGGCTAACTAAAAAACCACTCTGTTGTTCACCAAAACCTTGTGTATGTTTCAGTTTCCACTGCTGCCCTTTGCCTATCTGGATTTTTATCTGAAGACTGTGTGGAATATTGGTAGGGCCAGACCTGATCACAGCTCAGGAAGACAAGATAAGTAGTTAATTAGCTGAAAGAGCCCCTTAAACAACAGTGCCCTGCTCTAAGCAGTAGAGAACATATCCTCATTTGTGCCTTATGCAGTCACTGATCTTGTGCTTGGGTCCAAGACAGGACCTCAAACCTCAATGGGAAACAGTGACCATAGTGTCAGTTCTGCTTCTTGAAGTGTCACTTGGTGCATACTGGGAGGGAAAAGCCTTATGCAGGCAGGTGTGCCATCTTCTCTAGGCAAAGCTTACCTGACAGGAGTCAACTTTCCCCTCCAGGTAGCCAGCACACATCATCCTGTCTGTGAGGACATGGCTGTAGAGACTGGAACATAGGTTCTGATCTAACAGCTCCACTGTTGCTTTCTGCAGGAACTCGGGTTTCACCACTGAATGAGAAAGACACAATTGTGGGCTCAGTGCAGGAAGTCCTGCACAGGACCAGCAGCTCAGCCCACCTCAGCTGGCCAGAGCTAGGTCCGAGTTCCCTGATGCATTCTGCCCCACTCACACCCCACCATGTCTCCTCTGCTGCCTGCTATGCTTTGCTTACAGAAATCCTCCTTGAGGTAGCCCCAGCCAGAGATAAGGCACTTCTTGCTGGTGGGGAAGTGATGGCCAGCATCTGGCAGGCACACAGGCTGGATGTACTTAGTGAAGGTCACAGGTCTCTTCAGCTCCAGCACGGCCACATCATAGTCAGCTGTGTCAGCATTGTAAGAGGGGTGTGGGATGATCTGTGAAATGTCCATTTTCACTGCACTGCTGTCAGAGCCTCTGAGGGAGGTGGTCCCTGTGTAAGCTGCCCACATGGCTGGGTCCTGAAACCTAGAGGAGAGACAGTGGGGTCCCTGTGAGCCTGTAGCCACAACATTGTCCTGCAAACCCAAGCTGCCTACTGCCCATCCTGCCATCCACTCCAGGAGTGATGGAAACTCCTCATTCTCCCTGTGGTGGGGCAGAGAGATGCAATGGGAGCTTGAGCAGATATGGCAGCTTTTGGAACAGGTATGGAGGGTGAAAAGTGATGTGACTGAAACTTACTCAGTAAAGCAGTGAGCAGCAGACACCAGCCACTTCTCTGTGAGGATTGCAGCACCACAAAAGTGTTCATTGTTCTCTCGAAGGCTGACTTGCCAGGGGAACTCCCCTCTGGATGCTTCTGAGCCTCCGACTATCCTGCTGGCAGTCTGCATGGCAGGGCGGTTCCCACAGTCTGAAAGGGAGGAGAAAGTCAGTGCATCAGGATCCTGCTACTGCACCCCAGCAACATGCTCTTGGGGGCAAGTGGGAAAAGCTGCTTCAGCTTTGTGTGTGCTCTTGACATATGCTCAAGCATCAGGGTGGTACTTGGGATGTCACAGAGCAGCCTTTAACCTGCAGGCTTGGGAAGAGCACTGCAAAGCACTGGGCCATCACAGCATCCTCCCTGAAACTTTTCTAGAGCAAGAAGCTGTAAAGCAGCATCCTGACTAGTTTGATGAGCTTAGCTACTGCCTTGTGATAAGCTTCCAGCAGCTCATGGACATGTGGCTCTTGTCCATTGTGCCAGCCCACCAGGAAGGTAGACCTTGTCACAACCCTTGTCACAATCACTGATGGGACCAAGGTGTTTCCAGGGCACAGGGTCCCTCATCCCAATGCAGCCATTTACTATTGGCTTGAAAAGTTATGTCATATCTTTGGCTGTCTTCAGTGCCTGAGAGCCACTGGTGTCCTGCCTCCAAGGTCTCCAGCAGTGGGTGTGGCTGGCCTCTATGTCCAGGAGACCTGCTGTGAGAGATTCAGCACAGCTCCTTCCATCTGAGGCATCAGCACAGCCTGTCTGGCTCACATTCAGGGCTTTCTTTTCACATACTGGATGTTGGAGCAAGCGACTGCCTGTGTCCCAAGGGCAGCTCCCTGGGGTTAGTGAGGCTTGAGTCACTCATTTCTTCTGCAACTCAGTCCACACAGCAACTCTCCCCTGGCTTCCCCAGGGGCAACCACCACTATATCCTTGTCCTTCTGCTCCCTGGCTGCCCCAGAGTCCCTGCATGGCGCTGGGAGCAGAGCTGCAGCTTGTTTTGAGCTTGCAAGCCCCTGAGCCACCAGTCTATGAACAAGATAGGGCCCAAGCCTGTATCTGTATCTAGGCTGCTTGTGAGGAAGAGGAGAAGGAGGCTGCAGAGTGCAGGTGATTCTTCCTGCTGCCTGGCTCTTACCTGATTTCAGTCCAGGTCTTTGGGAAGAAACTTTGTTGGGACCTGGGACAAAGAGGAAGGAATCAGGATCAGCAAGGGCAGGGCAGCCCAGCCTCAGGTCCTGGACTGGGGCTGCCACAGGCTTTGCTGCATCTTCCTTTCCTGCCTGGTGATCTCTTTGCCCACCTGTGGCCAGTGTGAGGCAGGGTCCAGGTCCCTGCTGGGGACCCCTGCTCTGCCACAAGGCAGGAGAGAAGCAGTGCCCTACTACCCTGCAGGCTTTGGAGTGACTCTACGTGCAGAGAGAAATTCCCAAAAGCTGTGGCAGTGAGCTGCCTCTCAGGAGCAGACTGGGGCTGAAGCTATGTGAGGCTGTTTGCCTAAAGACAAGGGGACTCTCGGCACCTTCCATTTGGGCAGCACAAGGCTCCCAGAGATCCAGGGATCCTGCCCATTATGGCAGAGGGTGCAGAGGGAGCTGCAGAGGACCCCATACCTTCTTGTTTCCCAAGCTTATAGGTTTTTTTTAATTGGCTGGACCTGAAGTCATACAGTCACATGCAACTCCACAGTCACAGAAGAAAAGGAGAATTTCTTGTCATGTGGTTTCAGAGAGTAATTAAACTATGAGAATTAGCAACCTGAGCTGTAGTTATTGCTACAACTCTGAGGTCCACCTAAAGGCTGCTGTGCACAGGCAGGAACAGATAATCCAGCCATTAACCTCCTGGAGCTTTATTCCCTGTCCCTCAGACTGATTCCAGGTGCTGCAAGAAAAGCCAAAGCCATTGCAATTTATGTTTTAGGTTCTGTTGTTCTCAACCTGCTCTTGCAGTGCAGACCAGATGGACAGTATTAGTGTTGGAGGGCTATCTGGGGACCCCACAAATGCCTCTTAAGCTGACAAGATCTAGGCTGGTTTCTGCTGCTGTCTGGTGAAGCTAGAGCAGCTGGGAGCCAGCCAGATCATTTTATCAGTTTGCTGGGTGTCTGCCAGCACCCCCGTTTCTAGCACTGCTTCTGGGTACGAAGCCTTGACTGGATATCCAGAGCTAAAACCATGCAGCAGTTTGGCTGAAACTAATGGCAGCTTAGCTGTGGCAGTAGGGTGGCAGAAGCCCCAACACAGGGCACCCACCCTGCTCTGCCTGGCTGTCAGTAGCAGGAGGGCCATACCTGTGAGAGAAGCTGAGGAGATGGTCCCATAGGCAGCCAGGGAGAAACCCTGCTTGTGCAGGGCAGCCGCCAGCCCATGTCTGAAAGCTTCCTCCTCCAAGGTAGAGCTGAGGGGCTGGGAATCACGGGGGGTAAAGAGGAGGCGGAAATGGACAATCACACTGGAGTTTCCATTCCTACTGGGAGACAGAGAATTAAGGGGGACCTTGGCTTCGTGATCAGTACAAGGGTCAGGTTCATGTGCTAGCTGTCTACAGGGAACTCAAAGGAAACAAATTTTTTTCTTAATATTTGGTTTTTAATAACTTAAGGTTTCTCTGGAGATGGGCTCTGGGTTGAAGTGGTCATTTGAATTTTTTTCCCTTTGGCCCAAAGCTGTGGTTGAACAAAATTGTTTTCCTCTGCCTTTCTGACTGCATTTTGAAATGAAACAATCCAGAACATTGTTGCAATCCCAGATGAAAATCCAGCCTTGACCCAAAACCAGTTTATCTTTGCATTAGCTTTGAACAAGAGCACAGGTGTGAATTCACCTTCATGGTGAGGCTTGTCAGAATGCTCTGAAACATGAGCTGCAGGGTCTGCAGAGGATCTGCCTACACTCACCTGTAGCCCAGGATGGTGCAACCGGTGCAACTCCAGTTTAGCTGGGAGTCTTGGAGACTGGACAGAAACTGCAAAGCAAAGAGTGATGGTCACACACTTACTGGACCTCAAGGAGGTGGCAAGAGATGATGCCTGGGATTTTTCTGGAATGTGGAGCTGTTGATGTATGGTCTCTTGTCTCTGTAAGCAGAAGCACCCATGTCCAGCTCATATGTAAACTTTTTCCCACCCTGGCTTTTAGGGCATGAGGTAGTACATCTTTTTATGCAAGGAATAGGCTTGAACACACATTTCCCACTTCATTAATGTCTCTCAGGGCCCTGAGAGGGCCTTTCAAAGTGCAGTTCAGCCCCACAGTGTACTCTGCTGATGTTTAAGAATTCCTAGTTTTCCTCCTACCCCTGGCATAGAGATTCTGCTGGTGCTACCACTGCAGTATTTCACAAGTGTTTTTCCAGAAGGCCCAGATCAACTCACCAGCCTCTCAAGAGCAGGCGTCAGCACCCTGTAGTAGTCTGAGTTCTCCATCTGTAAGCTGCTATTGAACGTGATTCCTTGCAGCTCCACTGTGTGCTCAAAGCTGGCCTCTTCTGCGGAATGAGAGGCTGCCAGAAGGGGAAGGTGTCTGTCAGAGGCAGCTTTCCTCACAGCTTTACAACATGAATATCATCATGTCCTTCAAACCCCCTGTTTTGAGCAGCTTGACTGTCCCTGAGCATCCCAGCTGCCTCGGGGTGCCCTATAATGGGACTGGGGTACCCTGCCCATTTGCAGTAATAGCATTTTGTACTGAACTTGTTTGAACTTGAAAACAGTGGACTTTTGTCAAGCCTGAGACAGAAATTCATGAACAGATGGGTATAGCCTGGCAACCTGAGACTGGCCCTATCCTTTCAGGAACAACTCCAGGAAGGTTCTGCTGGGTACTGAAGCCACCTCAGAAACTGTAACTGTACAGGTGGCATGTGTCAGTCATGTCATGCTGGGGTGCTCACTGGGGTGCTGGCCTGACGTGGCATCTGGCCATAGGGCAGCAGAAGCAGCAGGAGAGAGGTGGAAGAGGGAGGGAGATGGTGGCCATGCTCTGGAGTGGGACAGTAAAACAGGCAGCGCTCAGTGGCTGCAAGTGGTTGTGACAGGAAATGGCAGGAACAGCAAGGTACAAGGTACAGTGCAAAAAATTTTAGAGTCACAGAGAGAGATTACAGGAGAGAATCATAGAATCACGGAACTGTTTAGGTTGGAAAAAAATCTATGAGATCATTGAGTCCAATCATTTCACCAGCACTGCCAAGGCCACCATTAATCCATGTCCCCTAATGCCACATCTACATGTTTCTTAAATCACTTAAATTGCAAGCATGGGGATTCCACCACTGCTCTGGGCAACCTGTGCCAGGTCTGGACAGCCCATTCAGTGAACAAATTTTCACAATGTTCAATCTTAAATTCCCGTGGGCCACCTTGAAGCCTTTTCTTCTTTCCTGTCCGTGTTCCCTGGGAGCAGAGTCCGACACCCAGCTGGCTTCACCCTCCTGTCAGAGAGTTGTGCAGAGCCAGAATGTTCCTCCTGAGCCTCCTCTTCTCCAGACTGAGCCCCCCAAGCTCCCTCAGTTGCTTCTGGTGCTTCAGCCCCTTCCCCAGCTCTGTTCCCTCCTATGGACACGTTCCAGCCCCTCAATGTCTTTCTTGTCATGAGATGTTCTAAAACTGAGCCCTGGATTTGAAGTGGGGCCTTACCAGTGCCCAGCAAAGAGGGACAGTCACTGCCCTGGTCCTGATGGCTACACTATTGCTTCAGCAGATCAACATCCCACCCAGCTTGGGTTGTCTGTGAACTGACTGAGGGTGCCCTTGGTCCCCACTGAAAAAGATATTTAACAGGGCTGGCTTCAAAGTGGCCCTGAGGAACACCACTGGTCACCAGTCTCCAGCTGGATGTGACTCCATTCACTACCACTCTCTGGGCCTAGTCGTCCTGCTAGTTTTTACTTATTAAAGAGCACACCCATCCAAGCCATAAGCAGCCAGTTGCTCGAAGAAAATGTTTATGGGAAATGGTCTCAAAGGCTTTACTGAAGTTGAGGTAGACCAGATTCAGACCCTTTCCCTCATCCATTAGGCAAGTTATCTTGTCATAGAAGGACATCAGATTGGTCAAGCAGGAAAGGAATAAAGCATATGTATCAGGAGACACTGAAGAAAAAGTGCTCCAAAGTCACATACTGAGAACATGAGCTGACTACAACCCTTGTAGTTTTTGTGCATTGTGCAGAAACGTGTCTGCATTTTGTCCTCAGTAGGAGGATTTTTGCTATAAGCAGTGAAGACCACTTCTCTTTTGGAGCTGATAAACTGAAAGAATGTACCTGGCTGCACACTCACCCAGCAGGATGCCCAGGCAGAGGGCTGTTGCACTGCCTGCCACGGCAGCAGCAGCGGTTACCTTCCAGCAGCAAGCTCCCAGTCTCCTCCTCTGGGTGCCTTGCCCTGGCTTTATCTGGTCCATGCTTTCTGAGCAGCTCTGCAGATGGCCTCTGTGATTAAAAAGAAGAGGAGGAAAATGACAAGACTGGGATGAACTCTGTCATGCCAGCTAAGGTTACCCCAGGAGCATCATTGTCTGCTCCTGTTGGACCATTCCAACCTGGCTGTGGAAGTCTTGGCATTAGGTTACTTATATCGCCAGGGTGCATGTTATATGGATTAAAACTCTTTAAGTAATAAACCTCACCCTGTAGTTGTTCATGAGGCAGATTCCAGGGTGAGGTTTCATATAGCCCAATGCTATTCCACATTTTTTGCAGGAATTCTGGAGGAATTATAAAATCACAGTGGGTGATTCCCCCCCCCCCCCCCCCCCCCCCCACTTTACAGCATTTAGCTGAGAGCTCCCAATGCCTAGTAATGCAGAGCAATCAATATGTCCTTTCCTTACAGCTTTGCTGCTACCCTGATGAGCAGATTCTCCTTCCCTGTGGCCAGCATTAGCACTGGTGCTTCCAGTATTTCGCCCCAAGTGGTCCTGCACCAGAAGAAAAGTCCCTTCATGTCACCTTTTCTGCCACCACATTTTCCTTTGCTTGACTGGTTTCAGTATGTCAATGTTTTCCATGCACTGAAGATGCATAGATGGGATATGGTATTCCAAGTGTGTATTCCAAAATGCCAAAAACAGAAATAATATCTCTCTTGGTTTTTTTTTTTTCCTTCTGCACTGTTGCTAGTACAAGCCAGACTATATCTGGCCTTTATTTGCACATCATCAACAATTGTGTATCACTAGGAATGAAACCAGCCTATAATATACATAGTTATAACATCATTCAGACAGGTTAGTATCTGCAACAAGCCTGATGAGACAAGGAGGGGCACTGATTTCCTGTGGTCTTAATATTACTATTTCTCCCTCATAGGCATGAACAAGATGCATAATGCTGCTGTTCAAACTGGCAGGTTGAAGTAGTCTCAGATAATTTGTGTGGTCAGAGTCGAAATCCACAGAAGTCCATCCCTCTTGGCCAAGGGTCCAGAGCTCCTCAGCTGCAGTGAGTTTTCTGAGGATTTAGCCTCTAGCTGTTGGGAAACTCAGATTTACAGGAGACACCAGAAAAGCCTAGGCAAGGCACAATCACCTCTCAAACTTACTCTTGATATTGACAGTGTCAAGAGTACAAAACCCACACAGCTCTTCCCTCTTCAGTTCCAAAGTCTGTCCTGCCGAGGGACATCTCACGAGGGACATCTCACGTGGTCACTTCCTATCCTCCCTATCCTCTCTGTGCTGTGAGAGGTTGGGCAGCCACAGAAGCAATTCCCTACCACTGTAAATCAGACTGTGACTTCAGAGTAGCTGCAGAGGAACAGCCTTTTCTAATGTAAATGCACCCAGCAATGAAAGGAAGAGGGGAGGAAAGGGACACAGGGAGAAGCAGCTCCCGGTTTCAGAAGAGCTTTTCAGTGTTTTCCAAGAGGCGTCAGCAGCTCTTTAAACCAAAGCTTCTAGATAAGAGATTTTAGAAGGTCACTTCTTTGTGAGGTAGTGGACAGAGAGAAAGGGGAGAGGAAGGGAGAGTCTGTCCAAGATGCCTCTTTTTTTTCTAGCAGACATCCAAATATTCTTTTTCAGCTGTAACTGAGCCTGGCAGAGATTGGCACTGTGGCCCCCAGGTTCTGCTAACAATATCTCTGTTTAACAATTCAGCTCTGGTTAAGGGGAGACAAGTAGGGAACCTTTTTTTTCCAGTGGTCCTTGTGGCCTGAATACATACAGATGAGGAATCTCTCCTTCCCTCTTTCAGTAGGTTTTGGAGTCACTGTCCCTCTTGCTGTGTGCTGAATGTGGGCACTCAGAAATCTAGTTCAGGTGTGCTGACCAATGCAACAGTGGACTTCAGTGGACCTCAAAGGTAGGACAGATGCATCTGAGGGAAAAAATAAAGATTGCGGACAAAACTGGCTCTGGCTTATTGGTTTTTTTTTTTTTTTTTGACAATACAATCCTAGTTGCATGTAAAAGTCATACTACAACAAGAGGTACTTGGGACCTTAGAAAAAAGTTTGTATTAGTGATTGCAGAGGCATTTTAACTGGAAAATAGACTATTTAGAGAAACTTTCTACTTCTCAAAACTTGTCTTTGCTCTCCCTTTTAGCATAAGGAAAGTTTATTTTCTTTTGGTGTCAGTGGTGTGAGTTAAAAAATAATTAAAAGGATATGTAAATGGAAAGGTAATTTTGCAATAGCAAAATAGAGATTGCAATTTATTTTTTCTGAAAGATAAAAAGTATAATCTATAAATACATAGTGGAGATCTGTGGCAAGAAGCTATACGCAGTGAAAAATACTGTGACATAAAATCAGATGAGTGAAAAGTAGATTTTGTTAATGGGGCAGAAATTGGGAGAGTATTAACAGTCATGAGTTTCCAATAGGAATACTGAGAAGTAAAAGGACATTTATGGTTTTTTTGTCAGCTTATGAATTCTGAGTGGTTATAAAATATATGCCCTTGTAAGCAGGGCTAAGAGAGTCCCCACACCAGGGGGGTCTCTCTTCACTGTTACATTTTAGCAGAGAAGGCATGTCTGATATGCAGCACAGAGTCAGCAAGAGCTGTCCTGTGGACTGTCACCATCTCTGGTTGTCCCTGAGGATCTGCCACGGTGCAGGGAATTGGCTACCACCCCTGCTCCACTGCTGTTCGCCAGCCCAGGGTTTGTTTTCTCCACAGAAGTCTGAATTTTTCTCTAGGGCAGCCTTGAGTAATTCCATAGGATTTCCTTGGAAGATGGCTTTTATTTCTCAGATAGTTGAAGTAGGGAAATTGTAAAATATAAAGTGATATTGTAAAAATATTCCTTTACCTAATTAGCTAAACTGTCATTAACACCCACTCTTCTCATCAAAGAGGACAAGTAGCACACATGTATGTGTTGTGTGTGTGTGTGTGTGTGAGTGTGTGAATGAGTGTGTGTGTGTGTGATAGTGTCTGTATGTATATGTGAAACCTTGTGTGAGTGTGATTTCACGTGTGTGTGAGTGTGAGTGCGTGTGACCTCACGTGTATGTGAGATCTCGTGTGTCTGTGCATGTACAGTGTGTGTGAGAACATGCATATGTATGTTGGGGGAATATCACCTGCAGGAGCAGCAGAGGGACAAGGCAAGGCCACAGGAGAGGCACCCTGGTTGTTTGCCCGTGCGCTGCCCACAGCCCCAGCCTCACTGGGGCAGGTGTCTCTCCAGCTCAGGTGATCCCACACACACCTGCAGGACTGGCCCAGTCTCCATCACAAATTGTGCTGGTTCCTGTTTTCAGGTAGAAACTGTCTTCTTGTGAAATGCCACAGATCCTGAGTCTAAAGCACAGTGGTGACCTCCAGTACTGTGCTGGTGGCTGCCCAGCAAAAGGGCTGCTTTTCTTCATTCACCTCCACATACTCTGACCTTCTTTCTTCCGCTGCTTGGTACTCCTCTTCCTTCACCTCACTGTGTCTTCGCCATCGTGTTTTTACCTCCTGAGGCCTTTTCTTCTGCCTTCCTAGCCTTCTCCAGTCTCTCTCTCATCAGAACAGGAGTGTTTACACTCCTGTCTTGCACTGCACTGTCCCGCCCCAGGCTTCCTCCTGCTTTTCTCCAGCTTCTCCCATTCCCAGTCTGCCAGCCCCTTGACCAGCAGCCCTTGACCATGGGGACACAAGGTGAGGTGCCCTGCTCTGAACTGTTGGCCAGAGGAAAGAAAGACAGGAAAGAAATAGTAGTAGTCGTGTTTTCAAAAGTCAACTTAATTGACACATAACAAATGCAAGGAAACCCTGATGTCCCTCAAGGGACAATGCAAGAAAACCACTCCCCCATCCCCACACAATCCCCTTGATGGTGAGTCTGGGCTGCTCTGGGGTCTTTGTGCTGCATTTCTGTATTCTAGCATGGTTGGTTTCTCCCACACTGTGTTGATAAAGGGCAGCCAATATGCTGCAACCATTTGAATAACCAAGTGTTAATGGAATATTTGCTTCATCCCATAATGGGGTAGTGTGGCTTTTAGCACAGCAATAAGGTGTCTACTGAGCCTTCAGACACAGGGGTTGTAAAACTGTTTCATTGTGACCTGTAAATCCTCACTCAGACACAGAGCCTTTGCAAAATGATGGCACAGGTATGAAAAACAAGCCACTTGCTCAAGGCAGACCACAAGCTCAGCAGCAGATCTGCCTGCAGCCTCAGCAAGTAATGAGTCTGTGGCCAAATGCAAGTAAAGGACTATTGATTTTATCACCAAGACTTGTAGCACCTCAGACGGGGAATACAGCAGAAGCAGGATATTTCTCCAGAAGGAGGTACCCCAAATCAGAAAGCAGACTCCAATATGCCTCACTTGGTAGGTTCACCATCCAAAATCACAGCTGCCAATACAATAAAACTTTGGTGACATATATATTACACCAAACCACAAGCCTTAGCAGGAGAGAAGACACTCATTTGCTGTAAGTGAAATGAGAAGCATGACCACAGGAGATAAGAGATAAGGGTGTGCAAACAGCTCTGCTGGCAGAGCAAGGTGGTGGGAACAGCCAACCTCAAATATCTCTGTTAAAATGGGTCAAGCCTAGTGATTTTATCCTTACAGCTAGGAATTTAATTGTATTGAAATGAAGCTCAGAACTTGTGTCAGCAGGTACTGAGAACGGTAGAACGCTTTTGTAGGGGAGTGGATTTATAACCAGTGGTGTCTGTTGGGTGGTGGTGCAGTGCGAGGTCATGTCGGTCTGGAGAAGCCAAAAACTGTGTGCCAGTTCCTCCTTATGGCTCACTCTCTGAGTGAAGCCATAGAAGAGAGTGTTGGAATTTATCCCAACACTGTTGCTTCCTGGTGAGCCCATATATTTCCCCTTAAACCTTCTGATGAGATGATCTTATGTCATGAAAAAAAAAGCCTATGCAGAGACAGCAGCAGCTAGTCAAACAGATAAGAGGACAGAGCTCTTGGCATCAGAGGCAAACCTTCCCATGACAGGCAGACACAGGCTTGGCTACATGGTCTTTTGTTCTGTGTGACATGAGCTTCACCTACCAAAACACTGGTTCCCTTGACCAGCCAACACGGCATTTCTCTAATCCTTTTACTTTAACCCATCTCCAGTTTCTGTAATGGATGTATTGAGCATATCCATGTTCCCATCTCTCTGCAGGTTAACATTTAGAAGCAGTTGTGCTGCATTTAAAAGGCTAAACCCTACTTTCAAGCAGAAAGAAACTCTTGTCACTTAAGAGAGTGCAGATTGAGCTGAGGACACCTATTATTAAGGTGAGTGAAAAGCCTTGACACTGCAAGCTCCCAGATCATGCAAGTGAGCAAATCTGAAAGCTCCTGCCACTCACAGCCACAGAGCAATGCCACATCAGCAGTGAGGATCCCTGCTCACCTGCAGCACTCATGGAGATTCATCTGGTTCAGCTGTAGTCCTGCTCCCAGCAAGCCAAATGACACTGCTGGCCTTGTTTATTGTCCCTCTTGGTCTACAAATGTCTCTCAATTTACAAGTAAGAAGATCCTCTCCCTGCCTGCCAGCTCAGCAGTCTCAGCTGGGGCATGACAGACAAGCTGAGCTCCCCAGTGCTCGTATTATCACGGGTAACAAAGGCTCTAACATCACTTCCACCTTGGAGACACTCAGTCCTGAGCTCTCTCTCTGGTAACAAAGTACTGGGCAGATTTGTACCTGCAATTATTTCTTAAACTTGTAGCCATGGATTACACAATAAAATAAAGGCAGCCTTGCCCCCCTTACCCCCCCCCCCCCCCCCCCCCCACCCCGCAATTGTGCTGGCTTGAAAACTCAGTACAGATAGTAAATACTGAATACACATAGGGAGTATCCAGTAAGCCAGGAAGTCCATGTTTGTCTGCTACTTTCCACAATAGGAGCACTATATAATTTGATACTTTTCAGCTCATGAATGGCCAAGAAAAACTCACATGCTTAACTCATGGCATTTCCTTCACTGACATTCACTCACCTCCCTCTAGCTCAGTGCAGAGGGTGTGGGAGAAATCTTGGTGCCAATGAAGCTGATGGACATATTGGGACCAGAGGCTCTTGGAGGAACAGGGTCTAAAGTAGAGGTCTTCATTTTGCAAATAATGACATTTTATCCTTTCTTACCAGCTGACATACATTAGAAGAAATGTGTAACATACATTTTTACCTAGCTTCAGCTGTTGTTACTGATTGTCAGGTAGGCATTAGTGTTCATAGATAGGAAACCTCCAAGCTACCCTGAAATATGCAATGCATGCTCCCTCAAAGGAAGAATTCCCACAGAGAAACCAGCAAGTGATGAACGCTATCAGTCAAGCAGTGCACTCACAGCACCTGAGTCAATTAGAGGCCGCCGAGTGAAACTCTCCGTGTATCAATACGGGATAGTGCCACATGCTGACCTGCAGCACCGAAGCTGTGTGACCATGCACAGCTTTGGCCAGATCTGCTGCCTGGGGAGGCCATCCCGAGCAGAGGCCGCAGGACGCCGGCACACAGCGGCTGCTCAAGGCGCGCTCTGGGCGGTGCCGCCTGGCCGGACTCCTGCTTACAGGGACCTCCCTTAAGCAGGGTCGGGCAGGATCGGGGGCTGTGCCGGAGCTCTTTGCAGGGCAGCCTCAGGGCTGCAAGACAAGTGGGTGTGGAGCAGCGTGACTCTCAAGCCCTTCCCTTCAACCACGGGAAGAAAGAACCCTCCAGCTACAGAAACATTTATTTAAGCTCAAATGATGATGCTATTATAAGCCCATAGAGGTTGTTTGTAAGAGTTTGTCCCCTGCCTAGGTCGAAGCTGCTCGCTGTCGCGGCTGTTTCACTCTTGTATTTCCTACATTGATAATATTGATTTTTTTTTCAACATTTAGGTCAAAGTTGCACTTCTTGTTTTCCATTAAGTACCCTGAGTTTTCTTTCTAGAATATTTCCTAATTTGTTATAGCTTTCAAATAATATAGACCATTCTCTGCATTTGGATTCCAAAGTGTTTAAGTAACTAAGATATTTCTCTTAACCAGTACTTTCAGAGAAGAGGGTCTAGAGGTCGCTGAATCATGTTAGAGTTACATGGAATCGAAAAGCACTCCAGCTTGACTGAAAATCTGCCGGTGCAGGCAGCAAACCTGTCTGACCCTGATGGAAAAGCAATGAGGGAGAACAGAAGGAGGTGGTGAAGAAGGAGGAGAAGGAGGAGGTAGAAAAAAGAGCAGCAGGAGAAGGAGGAGGGCTGCCCGAGCCCCAGCCATGCAGGAGGGATCGCGCAGGGCAGTGGGACCGCGGGGCGAGGAGCATCCAGGGGCGGATGCAGCTCTCGGGAAAAGTGCAGGTTTTTGTCTTCCCATTCGAGCCAAGAAAGCCCGGCACCTTGAATTAAGTAAAAATGGCTCCTAAGAAGGAGCAGGGACTCACCTGCTTTGCTTTTCCCGTTGCCGCCAAGTGCTTTCCCCGGCAGCTCACCCTCCCCGGCCCGCGGGGAGCTGGCGGGGGCGGTGGGAGGCACTGGGGGAATTCGCTGCGGAGCTTAAAGGCACAGGCTGAGCGACAGGAACGGTTCAGCCTGAAGAGCTGGTTTGTGCTTTTACTGAATTTTGGAATTAAGCAATTTCCACCCCCCCCCCAGCCCCCCCCCCCCCCCCCCCCTCCCCTCCGCTCGCTCTCCAGCTGCCTGCGTTGGGAACGGGATCATCGATGCCCCAGCTCCTGCCTCTCCCCAGTCACGAGACATTCCTGCAGTTCGCTGTGCAACTCCCATCCTCTCCAGCAGCAGGACCTAAAGGAAAAGAGCTGCCTGAAGTGGGGTGATTCATACCTGCAGCACTGAATTTCCTCCCATCACCAGAACTCGCAGCCTCCACACTGGGGATGATCTTTTAACCAGCAGTGGCCCAAGCACACAGAAACCATAAAGGGAGCTGTATTCCCAAAAAACCCCTACTAATTTCCTTAGTCAGACACCCATAGCCCTTCCAGTTCATACTATATTTATCATCCTTATCATCCTATTTATCATCATTTATGTGTTAGAACAGCCTAACTGCCACACAGGAATGGGCAGAGATTATCCAACATCACACACATACACAGCAGAGGCCAAAACTGGACAGAGTTCCTTGTGCTGAAGTTTATTTAAGCCCACAAGTGACCCTTCTGCCATCTTGAAAAGACAAAAAATAGATGAAAAACAGAGAACAGAAAACTCTGGGTTTTGGCCTGCTGCTTGACACAGTCATCTCTCATCCAATTGCCACTTCTGTCCTTGAGTATCTTCAACATTAACAGCAAACTTGAGCAGTTCATGTGTTTGATGGCAAAGCAATGAAAGAACATAGGATCCTGAAATGATAAAATTATCATAGAGATTTCTCTGAAGTTGATTTTGGTTAGAGTGTATCCTTTCATTCCTAACATCCGCTGTCCCATGGATCTCTCCAAACTGAGCAACAATGACTGAAATCTGTTTTAAGTTTCCTGCTGAACATCAATAATGAAGACTTGCTTGGTTACAGAATTACAGACTGGTCTGTGCTGAAAGGGACCCAGAAGAATCATTGAGTCCAACTCTTAAGTGAATGGCCCTTATAAGGATCAAACCCAGAACCTTGGTCTTAATAGTGAAACAGAGATTTTTGGAATTTACTTAAGTTAACAAAATGAATTAAGCATTTATATTCTAGCTTGTAGAGTTACGTGTTGAATTTTACTTAAGAAACCTCTGTCAAGGTACAAAAGGGCATAAGAAAATGCAAATTACTGAGGCTTCTTGCATAAAGAATTGCAAAAGGACTGAAAATACAAAGAACCCAGATAAAGAGGCTCCTCTGCCCCTAAGCCTACCAAGACTGACAGACAGTACTCAGATAAGCACCAAAAGACTGAAAGTGTACATGCAGAGAGGAAGGGTTCAAAAGTTCAACCATGAGGAAGACCACGATCTTCAGCCTCATGAGGCCACCAGAGACCCAGGTACAACAACCAGGGCAAACCACGGCAAACCAGGAGTGCCCAGAAGGGTGTGGACCTATTTAGCGTGAGGGGTGAGGACAGGCAGGGCCAGGGGTTCAATATGCATGGAAAAGTTGTGCAATGTACTGCATATGGAACACCTTTGGGAATAAAGGTTTGGGTCAGACTGAGGCTCAGTGCACAAGTCTTGGAGAGCTATCTCACTTGTGCAGAGCGCTGACAATAAATACCCACTTCATAACTACCCCAAGTTGTGGAGTCTATTTATTTATTCCACGTATCGCTTCATTAGCACCAAGCTAATAACCAGAAAAATGCTGCAATCTCTGAATCTGAACATGTTTGTCTATGAGCCTGTGAACACCACAAGCAGTTCTTGTCCTTTCAGACAGACTGTACATCCCTGTGAAAGAGCTGAGTGAGGGATTGACATCCTTCTAATAGTTCATCAGATAAAGAGGATCTGCAGGTATCTTTGTGTGAATGGAGACGAAAAACTGCACAATCAAAGCCCAAAAGTAGCAAGGGGAGGAGGACTGCAATAGGACTGCAATAAAAGAAGAAACCAGCAAAATCTATCAGTGGTTAAATAAGTAAGAAATTAGGGCAGTTTCTGCACTCATGCTGAAGGAGCTGGGAGCAAACACATCAAAGTTAAGTGAGAAGTCAAGCCACTATGGATGTGATCTCTGGCAACCAAACACAACAGGGGCACTTGGGACCACCCTTGTCTCTTATGTTTGTTGCACACATGGTCACAGTGTGCAGATAAAATGAACACTGCACTAAAGCAATATCATACTCAAAGTTTAATAGAACAATCAGGGAAACATTGTGGTGCACTAGAAAGATTTAAATGTCTTTAATAGTATTTAGCTGGTTTGCTACATTTCATGTTGGAATGCTGAAAAATGCTGTGCATAGGATATGGAATTATTTCCATGGTCAAGAAATTTCTAGATGTAAAAAACACAGTAAGGAGAACTTTACATGAAAGGATTTGAAGACCATTCACTTTATTCTGCTTCCCAGGAAGACCCTTTTACTGAGGGTGTGGAAAAAAATGAACATGAGGTTAAATGGTTGTGTCTCCTGGTTCTTCCCCTGTGGCACAGCAACAAGAATTAGAATGGGGACAGAAACCAGCTTATAAAAACAGTTTAGAAATGAAGAGCTTTTTATCATGAGAACCCCATCCTGACACATCAAGACATATATCATACAACACCACCCCCAAAAGACATTTTAAGTGCAGATTTCCTTGTTTCATTTTCTTTTTCTGCACTGGGTAGAGACATTTCTCATTCTTGAAGGGGAAAAAATACTGGTTGATTTAATTTAATTTAAAATCTTGATTTCAGAGTGATAAATAAATCAAGATATAAGAGAACACAGGAACAGAAAAAATTGATACTCATATATAACTTTATGAGAGACATTTGAGAATTTTTTTTTTCATAAAATTAAATTCTGCACTTTTAATAAATAGACAAAAGTGATGGTTATGTGGCTTTCTTCTGCTAGAGTTTCCATCTCTCTTTTTTTCCCCTATGGAAATATCACAGAAATATTGAGTGACTCACAAACTTCTTACTAATGGAAGTTATAGATATTCTCAGTTCAGTCAGAGAGAAAATGGAGTGTTTCTAACCAGGCAGGAGCCTGGGAAACACTTGGGAATGAATGTGAATAATTCTTTATCTCTCTTATTGTTCACATTGTTTATAGATAAGTTCTGCCACTGAGCGTCATTCATTGTACCCCAATGGTGTGAAATGTTTTTACTCTGGAACCAGTGGAATTGGCCTGGATGATGCTCTCTATAAAAGAGCGATGTATTTGAAATAAATCAGAGTTTTACTCTCTCACCTTCCAAACTGGAGTTCTTTCATTCCTGTCCTGCCTCAACAGCAACAGAAAGTTGTTGGAGTTTTGATGGAATTGTTTGGAGAGCATTGAGCAGCTCTGTGATGGCCATAGAATTGTACCCTTTTTCTATCCCCATCCAAGGGGTACAAAGACACAGAATAAATACACTATTCATTTGGACTTCTGGAGGCCATTTGGAATTAATTCCTCACTTGAAATGCCTCAGCTGGAGCATTACACCTACCTGTGGGGTCCTCAGCATTAGGAAGGACATAGATCTGTTGGATCAAGTCCAGAGGAGATGCTCCCAGGGCTGGAGCCCCTCTGCTCTGGAGCCAGGCTGGGAGAGCTGGGGGTGCTCCCCTGGAGAGGAGAAGGCTCCAGGGAGAGCTCAGAGCCCCTGGCAGGGCCTGGAGGGGCTCCAGGAGAGCTGGAGAGGGACTGGGGACAAGGCCTGGAGGGACAGGACACAGGGAATGGCTCCCAGTGCCAGAGGGCAGGGCTGGATGGGAGATTGGGCAGGAATTGTTCCCTGTGAGGGCGGGCAGGCCCTGGCACAGGTGCCCAGAGCAGCTGTGGCTGCCCCTGGATCCCTGGAAGTGTCCAGGGCCAGGTTAGATGGGGGTTGGAGTGCCCTGGTTTAGTGAAATGTGACCCCACCTATGACAGGGGCTGGAACAAGATGGGCTTTAAGGTCCCTCCAAACCCAAACATTTATGGGATTCTGTGAATAGGACTATTGCCCTCATCACTGTATAGTAGGTGTTGTGGATATTTTTTGCCAGCTTTAAAGAGCTCCTGACTGTGGCTGACAAGACTGTAGTAATGTAACAGAGTACAGCAGACAGGGCAAAAGAAACTTCCTCAAATTCAACTAGACTGAAAGATTCTTCCCCTGGAATCCCCATGCCACAGAGTTCATGAAGTCCTTAATGTTCTCTATTTTAGTGCAACCCCATGCTGTGAATCAGACTGATCTAGGAAGGGGCAGCAGTCCAACTCTTGCTGCTCGGGTAGTGTTTCCTTGTAGTCCTGCACATAAAAGAAAACTTTCCCTGCCCCACACAGAGGAAAACATGAAACATTTGAATGGCTGGGCTAGATGGCTGTGCATTGCAGAGGATGCAGACATACCTGACTATAACATAGCCTGCTCAGGAGCATCTATTGGGAACAGGGTGACTCCTAGGAGCCACTGGAGACATAGAACACTCTTCTGAAAGCTGCATCTCTTTCCAAGGAACTCTTCTAACAGAGAGCAGTATGCAGAGGTGATCTAGAGAGTCAAATCTATCTTGGAGGTGAGACTGAGAAACTGCGAATATGGGAATTGTACTTAAACAGAAAAAACAGAGATCACAATACTGTATATGCCTCGTTAAAGCTCCCACAAGAAGAAAAATAGGACAGATTTAGCCAAGTCTTAGAGTCCCCAGGTGGTCCAAGAACTCCCCAGTTAATCGTTGCCTGTAGAAGTGAAGCAATGAGCTGATTTGAGATTGGGTAATTGACTGAGTACATTTGCAAAAATGTATTTCAGCAGTTGGCACAGGTGCTCTCCCCGTGGGAATTTCAGTGTGCCCTGAAACCAACCTTCAGGCAGCCCCTGTGCATAGAGCAATCCCTGTACTTAACTGAGCCATCATCCTGGGTGGAGAATGTGGAGAATTCAGCCCCTCCTTCCAGAGATGCCTGAGGGGGTTTTGCTGCAAAACTGAGCAAGGTGTATAGAGATAAGATGCCTATGAATAGTCCACACAAACTGTCCCTGCAAACACAGAAATGGTCACGTAGGACAGATCTTTAGCAAATGCACAGCCAGGAGAGGCTCAGAATGTCAAGATCTTTACTAATGATGGATCTGCACTTGTGGAACTGCGGGGAGAACTGTGAGCTCCACCACAAGTTCAGCAGACCAGCAGTTCAGTCAACAGCTCCTGTTGGAATGGTACCATTCCCCATTACTTTGTATAAAGACCTATAATACGGGTTAAAACAAACAAACAAACAAACAAACAAACAAAACCAACCAACTATCGCCCTGGGACGAAAAAAAAAAAAAAAAAGGAAGAAGTAACAATCTGCTCCCCAAACCAACCCAAACCCACAAAACCTCAAACAACAAATGCTCTGTCCTTGTCCTTGTCTATTCAACAGATACAGGAATAATACAGGAATAACCAAGTACAAGAATATAAAGGTCACACAATTTTGCAGATGTACGTCTAAATCTAAAACACCAGGCACTGTTTCAGATTAATATCAGCTGAAGTTTACAATACTTCAGGATGAGCTTTGTGGCCAGATTGTGTCTTAATATTTACTACCCTCTATTTAAAATGAACCCAGTCTTTCTGGTTTTGAACCTGCCTTTTCTGAATGAAAGCAGCTGTCTCTTGGTTCCCAGTGACAGTCCAGATAAAAAGGCTGTTTTGCTGCAGCTGTTTTTTTGTAGTTGATTGGAATTTTTTTGGCATGTAGTTTTCTTTTTGTTTGTTTGTTTGATTTAGTTGTTGTTTTTTAGAGTCAGATATCACAGAAATTTCTCAATTTCCCTCTTCTCAGCTGTATTGTGTATTTAGAAGTGAAATGCAGGACATAACTAAGCAGAAGCACAGGATTGAATTGTACTTGTTGTCAGTTTGTGCCACTCCTGGATACACATGCGACTTGCCTTGTAATTCAGTAGATATTCAGCATTTTTTTAGAAAAAGGGACTTAGTAAACACCTCCCTTTGCAAGCAATAGCATTTCAATACACAACAGAGTACTCAAAACAAACCAAATTTATCAATACAAGTGATCACATGACTTTAAATGGCTGGTGAGGCCCTGGCACAGGGTGCCCAGAGCAGCTGTGGCTGCCCCTGGATCCCTGGCAGTGCCCAAGGCCAGGCTGGACAGGGCTGGAAGCAGCCTGGGACAGTGGGAGGTGTCCCTGCCATGGCAGGGCGTGGAATGGGATGGGATGGGCTTTAAAGGGACATTCCAACCCAAACTGTTCTGGAATTCTATCAGGGTTTCAAAAGCCAGGGAAAGAGATTACTTGTGTGGACTGTGTGGGGATGTCAGACACTGTTTCTGGTATTAAGCAAGTTTTAAGAATTTTGCATGGAATCCAGCTCATGGTGGGAGCTGTACACAGTGAACTTTAAATGCCAAACCACATTTTATCACATCCCAGAACAAACAAACACAAAAAAGTGTTTCAAACTTAAGGATGATATAAAATAGCAAAACTCAGTTCAAAAATTAGGTAACTTTATTTGACACTTTTAGAAATTTTTTACAGTTTTAAACTAAAACAGACTAAAGGAAATTCCAGTGTTTTTTAAAAGCAAAATAGAAGGAAAAAACGAAACACCTGCAGTTTGACTAGCTGACCAGTCAATTTCAAGTTTGCTTTCTTTCATTGTATCTATATATGCCTGAAACAGCATTGCTTATTCCATAGAAAATTCACTCTGGAGAAACCCTTGGGATATTTCTCCTCTCTTTGTCTTAAGATTCTGCCATCCTTGTTAATTTTGAAATAGGTTTTTTCCCATCTGTGTTACATCACAGAAAGAAAGCTAATCTACATCTGGTCACTGGAAATCCAATGTATTACAATATATTTACATATTAAAAAAATATATATATAATGATGTGCTGTGCAACTGGATAGAAGGCTGTAATTCAGCCAGAGGGAGGGCTGGTGTCAAAACCATAAAGATCGACACAGACATAGGGTGGGAAAAGGCTACCCAGACTGAGCTGAAAATCTGATACTTGTACTATGGTAAGACCTACAGTTTTGTAAAATCAGAAATGTTTGCCAAAAATGTTTTTTACTACTTAGGAACAAACTTGCTTTGTCCCTTGGTTTTCGCAATGGCTCTCTCCTAGTGTCAGCACAGAAAGGAATCCATAAGGTGACACAGTTAGTACTTCATACTACTTGCAAATAACAACAGAAAAAAATATTTTGTACCACAGATAGAAGATACTTGTATCATAGACAAAAGACACAAAATTACAGCTTTATCTACCCTTGCAGATATGCAATATGCACAATTTTGCAAGTCATCAAGTAGTAGCCTGAGTGAGGGGAAGGGACCCTCTTCCCATGGGGAATCAATAACCCCAGAATCAGCTACAACCGTGGGACTGATCCACGTGGTGTATGCCATTGACAGACTGACTGATGAGGTAAAGGAAATAAAAGATAGGAACCAGGGACTTAGGGAAGGACATTGATTTTATCAGCCTCACTAACTATATCCTTACAGAGAACTAAATTACTCATTCATTATGTCCCATCTGCACTTCATCTCCAAACCTTGTTTGAATTTTTTGCAGGAAAAATACTCCAAGTAAGTTTTCATACCAGTCTCCTACATTGACAACTTCCTTAGCCATTCTTTTTATGTGAGGAAGGGGTGTTTTTTAGTGTGGGTTTTTTTTCTAATTTTACAAAAAAATTTATTAAGGGGCCAAGCTGCATAGGAGATCTTACAACAGCAAAAACATGTAACACATTGAATCAAGAGAAAATCTTTCCTTCAGTACCTCAAATTAGCTTAAAGTTTATTCTTCATGCATACATACAGAGAGGTAAACAAATGCATTTGCAAGTTTTTGCAAAATTGCTAAAATTTGCAAAATTGCCAAAATGAACAATCTTTTAGGTTGCACTCTTCATATACTATCCTAACTACTACTTGAACACCATTACAAAGTCCTTCCACAAAAACAGCAGATTGATAATGTTATCTCCAAGAATCATCTTCCTCTCTAAAAGCAGCTACTGTCAAGCATCCAAATGGCTTGTAAATCATCTTTATACTGCTTGAAATTTTTGCTTCCAGCCTCCCAACAATCAACACCCAAAGCATTTCTGATTCAGTTTTAGTAAAGTAACACTAGCAGGGGTCACAGGGGGCTCCTGGCTTGCTGGCAGGCAAGTTCCTCCAGTTCCTCCAGCCTTGAAGGAACATGGTCAGCAGTGAACAGAGCATCTATAGGCAGGGCTGTAAATTCAGATTTTTTTCGGTTTTGCTTTCCTGTGTTGCTAGGCTGAAAGTACCAGCGCTCATAGCTCTGGTCAGCAGCTTTAGGCTCGAGGTTTTGTGTGTTCAGCCCGGTGAGGAAGGCAGCATGTGGGCTGGGCCCCAGGCTAAGAGCAGCAGTCAATTCCATTTCATGCCTTTCATACAGCAACAAGAGTGCTCTGTGACACAGAGATTCCTTCTTGCTCTCCCACAACCAGTGATGGCTGTGGGACTCTCTATGAGAGTTTGACAGTCAAAAGGTTGCTGGAGGAGACAAGAGACAAAGTATGGGTTGAAGACAAACTGGTGACATGCT
Organism: Chloebia gouldiae; assembly: GCA_003676055.1. NCBI lineage: Eukaryota > Metazoa > Chordata > Aves > Passeriformes > Passeridae > Chloebia > Chloebia gouldiae. The sequence goes on from QUSF01000147.1 coordinate 392,565, forward strand.
CACCCCAGCAAAGGTACAGCATGGCACTAACTGGCCATCAGAGCAGTCCCCCTGTTTCCCACATAGGCTTGCTGCCAACTGCTGTAACATCTTTGATAAACATTTTTTGCAGTCGCCACTACTGATTATGAAAAAAGTAGATTATGACCCAAACCAAATTAAACTATGCCACTGTGAGTTGTGTTTTACTTTGTCAAACTAAACCTGAACCACTATTTTGAAGTTTTTGTTCAACATCAATCAGAACAACTTCAGTCAGAGCAGAACAATAAAATTCTCTTCTGATTCCTTGCTGGGGAATGATCTGAAGGACTGTGCTCCTCCTCAAAGAGCACCAGCTTCCCACCATCCCAGTATTCAAGGGCTGGATCCACAGTGGAGAAGTGGCAAATTTCTGACTACAGACGTGTTTCAGAAGAAAATACCTATTTCTATCCATTCCAAACCTCTGGCTCAAGGAAGAAGTTACTGTATTGGAAACATCAGACAGGACTCTTGTGTACAACCCTACTCCAGGGTCGGGCTCTGGGAAACCTTGCTGGCTTCAGTGCACTGACTGAAATGGTGTTGCTGCTCCTGCCAAGTGCCACATTCTCAGAGCTGGAGATCTTTCAGCAGCACTTGACTATGAGGTGTTGGCTGTCTGCTACTGCAGGGTTCCTACCAGCCCAAGCTGGAGTGATGATAGAATACTGGAATCACAAAATGGTTTGGGTTGGAAGGGACCTTTAAGATCATCTCATTCCAGCCCCTGCCATGGGCTGGGATGCCATCCACTAGATTCAGGTTGCTCAGGACTACATCCAGCTTAGCCTTGAACTTCCAGGGATGGGGCAGGAGCTGGTGATGAGCTGGTTTACTTTGAAACCATATCTCCACATATTTTCAGCTGACCAATATTAACATGAAACACTCAAAGTCAGATCACAACATACAGTGCATGTCTGTCAGCAGGAAGCAGTTCTCAAGCAAAAAAAAATATAGCTAGCATATCATCTCAGAATTTCTCAGAGACAAACACCTAGATGAAGTTTGCCAACTGGAGCTGAACTTGCATGCTGACATGCAGAAAAATATTATGAGAAAACCGTTACACAACCTTCACCTAAGGAAGGTAGCTCCAAATAATTATAGCAGCCTGTGCACCTGTAACCCCTGGCTGCTGGACTCACCAACAATTTCTGGGAAACAGAACCAAGCCTGAGCCCCTGTATCATATGAAGTTAAGTCCTCTGCTAGTTCCTGAAATTATAGATTATTGTGTACAGTACACTAGTTCCCAATTCAAGAAAATTCAATTTAAACACATTATTCATAACCTATCACTAACCTACAGATGGCAAAATGCCATCTTTACTCCACATAATCTGAATATTTAACTGCAAAACTGGAAAAGGTAGAACCCTCACAGAAGAACACATAATTATGTGTTAATAATAAATAGAGATGATAGAAACGATCAGTGAAAAGAAAGTTCTTTTATGCCACTGGCCAAAGGAAGCTTCTGGTAGAACACAAAGCTGTCTTGTTCTGAAAATGCTCCAGGCTGCCAGAAGCAATTAAACAAATTAAACATAGACAAAAAGACTAAAATTGATGTGATTTCTTTCTAGAAGATTTATCATGTTTAAGTAGCAGAAAACACAGTCTTTGTCTCACAAGAGCTGAACTGTCCATCACAGAGGTTACAGAACAGCCTGACAGCATTCATGATATATAAACTGAGTACTCGGGGACGAAGTTCATGCTGTAACATCATTAAACCCAGGAATCCTGACCCTCAGACTATATCTGGACAGGTAGGTCAGGGCTAGTTGTCTGGCCCCAGCTGCCAGTGGCATGAAATTACTCTGGTTGGTGTGGTTCAGTTCTCTCCTCACAGAACCAAAGAAGCTCATGCACTGGTCACTGCCCTATCCCACTGAGCCCTTCACCTGTCAGCCACTCCTAGATTTTTCCTACCACCAGTGCCAAAATTTCTTTATTAAGTCTATTAATTCCAATGTCATCCCTATGTGAAAATGACAAATTGTTTTCCCAATTTGCAGCACCATTTCAAATTTTTGGGTATTTCTCATGCCCTTAGATCTCCTCTTCAGAGTAAACTTGTTCAGCCTTTCTTGTTCAGTGTCTCCTCATGCTTTCTGAGTCATCTTCAGTTTTTTTTTTTTTATCTTCCCTCTCTCCACCCTACCCAGCACCACTAGCAAAAACCTAAACTGAAAAGTTGTTAGTGCAGCTCTGTTCTTCATGCCCCACCCCAGCTAGGAAACCACATGCAAGATAAAATACCTAAAGATTAATTATTCCTTGTTGATGATGTTTTGATGTTTTCTGCACCTCTGAAAATGGTTCCTGTCCTCATTCACCTGAAGACACAGCCCTAAATTCTTCTTAAAATATCAGAGATCACACCTGTCTTGGAAAAAAGCATAATCTCTGTAGGCTTTGGATGAGTATTTGGATCTACCGGTATGTCTATATTTCACAATTGTGTCAGTGTGCTATGTGCCAAGTGTTGATAATCATTAGTTGTATACAATGCTGCTTGGCCAGCATATTCAGCCTTCGGTCCACTACAAATAACACACCAAATGATAAAAGTATGCACAATATACTCTGGTTTGTTCATGGACAGTCAATGAAGCTGATGTTAAAAAGGAGTATCATGGGCCTCACATCCTATACAGCCTGTGTAGTGCAACAAACCAGAAACACATACACAGCAATGGGGCTCAAGACCAGAACAAAAACACTGGATCTTGCACTAAAACAGAGCACGTGAGCTTTAACTTCAAGGCAACACTGTTCTCAAACATCCAATATTAGCTTTTTTAAAGAGCTGCAGGTAAATTCACAGCATCTCCCCAAGGCAGATTAATTCATTAGTGACTGCAGCCACGGTCAGCACCAGTTTCCAGCATACACAGAAGTCAAGAGGCACTACCATGGTAGTCATGATCCGTTCCCAGTTAGAACAATGCAGCAGGAATGCAAAAACCAAAGCTGAAACACAGAAATGTGCATGGCTGAAAAATACTGTCAAGACATTCCTAACAACAGCCATACTGAGGGGTACTGTAAGGAAAGAGCATCATACTCTAAAGGAAAAGCTTGACTTATTATCCAAGACCATGGAAAATGTTCAAGAAATACGGAAACAAACAGTTTTCTAAATGAAGTTTTCTATGAAACGTTAATAAACCTTTTGGAAAATAGGCTATGCTGCAGATTTTCTGTTGTCTGGTATCTGCCCAAGTTTAGAAAAAACGTTTAATATTTTTGCAAGTGTAATTCTTACACATGTGGATGCACTTTTATTAGTGCACTGGTAAACACAGAATATATTTTCAAATCTATTCTTTTGTGTTTCTTTTTTTATATATTTCATTTAAAATGTTCTTCATTTCTGACAAGAAAAATAAAATCCGCAAAATTTAAAGAGGGTCTGGGATACTTTTCTCTTGTCACCCTCAGTAAAGTCCTTCATATTCCATTCTACCTTCAGCTTCATTTGGGCAATCCTTCAGTAGGGAACAGACCAAAACGAATACTTGAGGAAAGAATCTGACCCTCACTATTGTGATGCAAAGAGTCAGATTTTCTCAAATGGATTTTTGTTTTAGTTGTGTTGGTTCTTGTTGCGGTTTTTGTGTTTGTTTGGGTTTTTTTGACTAAAAGAAATGCTTCCCCTGAACACATACCAGTTCTCAGGAACCGAACCCTTACTGAATTTCTAGATAGATAAGGCTTAGTATGTGAAAGATATAAACAAGAAGCCTGTCAACATTATTTTTAACATTAATGTTATTTTCATTACTTTAAATATTAGAACTCAAGTTTTAATATTTAAAGTAATGGTGTGGAATGTGTATCTGAAAGCATCAAATAAAATTGGAGTCAGTCACATTGAACTGATAGGTGCATTTTCCTATACAACATTAAGTTTTAAATTAAGCTGATCAGGGAGGTTTTTTAAAGATAAAAAAATACAGCCTCGGTGTTTGATGGAAGGATCTGCCCACGATCAGGGTCTGAACAGTCACAGCCAAGCTGGAGCACCACAGTCACTTGATTTGTACAGTACTGAGATAGTCAAAGTCTGTAAATTGTTTCCATTTCACATGTCATTTCACAACTAGAAGTACTGCACTGAGAAGCAATCAAAATTTTTTTTTCCTGCATTCTTTGTTGTTCAGGGGAGAAAAAATTACACTTAAAAATAGATGGAAATTCCCCAAAACCTGAAGTGAAGCAGAATGTCCAGAATGCAACTGTGAAATGTCTAATTCAGTGTGACCAATTCTTCTGTTTAAACTGAGCTATGAACAATCTGAAATAAACTGTTTCCTAACCACACAAGAGAACAAATGCAAAAGTACACTTTCAAGTAGATGACAATACCTAATACCTCATCATCAGAAAGCTACTGGCTTTTAAATATGTAGAAAGCTACTCCAAACATTCTAATTAAAAGATGATTAAGGCAAAAACCAATAGAACTTTGAGTCAGTCTGTAACTTACCTTGCTATTTGTCAGGTTCATTATTTAAACACAATATCGCTTTCTTAATTTAATAACCATACTTACACAATGACTTAAGGTATAATCCAGCTAATTGAAGTTTTCAGTAAAATGTTTTTGTTGCTTTTTATTAGTAATAACTGTTTCAGGTTACAGCTGGCCAAAGTAACGGTCCATTAAAGAAAAGACTGAAAACCAGGTTGCTTTAGTACTATCTTCCATTAGGGTAATTTATAAATTAAATGTAGTGTTGTAGTTGTAAATTAAATGTAGTGTTGGCCATTGGACCCAGGGAGCCTTCCAAAAAACTTCATAAATCATCCTATCAGATAGGGTTCAAGGCTTTAAGCAGGAGCTAGTAAAACTCTGAAGCCAGAGTGTGGTTTTAGAGAAAGCAGTTCACATCCTAGAGAAAGAATGCTATCATTGCCCACAAAAGCTTTCATCCAAAAAGCATAGGGCAAAATTTTGGAAGATCTAGCCAAAAAGACAATGGCTGATATTTAACTGACATTCTTGAAAAGAGAGCTCTTCAACTCCAATTCAACATGCCAACTGGAGACTCAATTTAACAGCAGTACCTCTGACTGCATCACTGTGACAATACTTTTGTAAATGACATTTTGGGCTCTCATATACTCAAGAGTATTTCTTCCATGCAATCTGGAATCATACCCAAGGATCCTATAATGCTTCAATTTTCTATTTCAGTTTTTGTGTAAAGTGTTTGAGGCTTTCCGGAATTGCAACGTAAGCACAGAACAGACTCCTCTGATAAAGACAAATGCACTTAGATGGAAAAAGTAATACCCAAATCCCATCATCTTTCTACATAAAAAAGCTGATGCATAAAAGACTCAATCGTGTTATACAGGAAAACAATTTCAGGAATATGAAGTAAGACCAGCTGCACCCCAAAATTTTTAAATTCACAAATTCCTTCACAATGTAGCAAGAAACACAAAATAGTAAGTGAGTTCCCAGGTTCATTCCAGAACAGAATGAACAGACTGACAGACTACACTTTGGCTACTCTTGGGACAAAGACCAAACATGACTTAGGCAGTTGGTAAGTTACTGAGCAGCAAGTAACTTTTAAATCACAACTGTCTCTAGGACCATATGTGCTCCATTGGGAAGGAAAAATCAGACTATTTTCTTCAGAATTAGAAATCACAATTATATTCCTTGAATGAAGAACAAATAGAAGCTCAAAGCCCCAAACATAAGAACACTTGCACTTTAACATTTTTCCAATGAAAATACTGCCTGTTAAGCTTAGTATAGTGCTACTACCTAATTTTTTTAATCTATTTGGTTTATATTTTATTTTTAAACATTCCTAATATGCATTTGCTTCCAGGCATTATTCTGTGACCAACCCTGTTTATTATCAGAGCACTTAAGAGTTCACAAGAATGCCTAGAAAGCTTCCCAGAGCTCTATTCACCCTGCCTTTTAAACTAGACTAGTAGCTCAGATACCTAGAAATAAAAACAAAGACAAAAAAGTTAAGAGATGCATTTAATGCACCATGGTAGCATAAAGCCTTTTGGAGTGATGGTAATTTAACCATCCTCTTTATTTTCTGAATGTCAGTTTATAATAATCCATTCCCTTATATCAATGGCTTTGACAAGTCAAGAGAAGTAAAGTAAATTGTGACAATAGGGAAAGTGCCAAAAAAACCCAAAGAGACCACGTTTCTCTCAAGTAAGCATTGTAGCAGACTTGTTCAATGCTTTTCCTCCACGTTAACCTACATCATGGTAAAGCAGTGAAACAGCCACACAAGCACAGAGTACTGAGTAAATAAAGACTCTTGATGCTACCCTGCTATAAAATGCAAATGAAACAAATGGTCAAAGGCATTCACTAAACAGTGATCATTGAAACCCACACATCAGAACTCCTGGAGAGCACCATATTTCAGAAAGATGTTTTAAAGTATATAGCTGTACCAAAGCTGGAAACAGAACATTCCTTGTTGGATTTGATGATCAGAATCCTAGTGAGGTTGCTCAATGAATGCAAACCTTACTAAACCAGTCCTACACACATACTGGTTTTACGTATGTTTGTGAGGGAAAGGAAGGAATTCTTATCACATCACTTATTCCAGCTGGTTTTGTTCTGCATTTAGGCATTTGCTTTCAAGGTCATCCTTATTCTGAGCAGTTGGTTCCTCACTGTGGGCCACAGAGATTTCTGACTGGTCTGTCTTTGTGCTGGTATGGGCCAACTCCTCTTCAGCTGAGGCGGAGCCATGCAGCTCCTTCACGTGGAGGGTGGGGTTGGTCATTTGCTCTGCGTCTTGTTGAGAGTCTGGCACTCTGCTGTCTTTGGGAAGCTGAGGGCAGTTGACAGGAGCTATCACCACAGGAGGCTGAGGTAGGTCTTTCTGTAAATGGAAGATCACAGTCAAAATTATGGGAAACAAGAACTATTGTGTCCAGTTATCCAAGGTAATGATCATACAAAATGAAGATTAAAGGTCCATCAACCCTGTTATCATTCTCCAGCAGCAGACAGATGCATACAGTTATCCTTTCTTTGTGTTTTATAGGACCCAGGGGAATTTTTCCTTCCAAAAAGGTGCTTGCTTTCTGAGTGATTCTTCCTCACCAGTTTCAGAAGTGCTCTGCTGATAAGGCAGCAACAGGCATTTGGTCTTTGGCCACTGTCCAGTTCTGCCCACCTTTACTATGACTGTACAAGAACTGGTAACTTTTACATAACATTTCAGATGATCTCAAATATTTCTCTAACAGTTAAATTCATTTCTCTAGTGGAAGCTTGTGAAAGTTATCACAAATAGTTGAATAATAAAATAAACCTCACTGGGGGAACCTCCAGCTTCATAGATGTGGCCTTCTAGTAAGTACTCAAAAACTAAAATCAGGCATGATAGAAATCATTACTTTTTGAATCAAGTTAATTTCACTTGCAGCACAGTGAAACAAAGTGATAATTTACAATACAATTTCCACCTTCATAAACAATATGCTATGAAAAAATATGAAGAAAGTATTTTAAGGGTATATTTTATGTAATACTAAACCCCACATTTTATATAATATTGTAACCTTTTACTAGTACTGATACTTTCAAGAGAGACCAAACAAGTAACATTTTGGCAAAATCAAAGACAGACAAGGTCTACTTCACTTTTCACTACTCTGATTTAAGTTGCCATAAACACTGCAAAAACCAGAAAACCTTACTGAGGCAAAAAAAGTATGTAAAAAAGCAAACAACCAAGCAAAACTAAAATCTTTGTGTTTGTGTGATAATACTGCAATATTTTACTCAACTTTAATTCTAGTTAGGTTTTTATAATATTAGTATTTCCTGAAGACACTCATATCAAACTGGTATTCACCGCAAAGCCGCTGCCCGTCCAGAACATGGCAAGCTCCCTTCTCCAAAGGGCCACCAGGAAGCTGGTGAGGAGAGTACAGGGCACCAGGTAAAGGAGAGCAGGCTGGCCCATCTGCATCAGTGCCAAGGCAACAAAGGTCACAAGAAGGCCTATGCCATATGCTGGAAGAAAGCAAACCCAGCAAAACACAGTTATTCAGATATAGCTTTACTCAAGCACACCTAAATAATTGGCTAAAAGAACATTCTCATTAGAACATTTTTCAAGCAATATGTAAAACATCTCCAGAAGTTTTTCAGGCCTCTTTAGCATTATTTACACCATGTAAACATGGAATACTACAGTTTTGCTGTTGATAACATGTGAAAGCAGTGTGATTGGCCTAGTCCATACTGTGCAATTAAATAATTACCTTAAGCAAAATAAATATATGAAATATTTTGTATCATATTATATTTATGAACTCAGCAGATACAGACAAATATTTTGACCATTATAATGTGCTTCTTGTTTAGGCTGGCTTTATCTGTTTCTTCCTATCCTGCCAACACAGCTAAAAAAAAAAGCCAGCCTGCTCTAGGTTATATGTTTTTATTACTTTCTATTTAATTTCTGCATAAATGTGGCAAAATTTATTTAGCAGAACACAAGTAGCTTGGATCTAAAAATGTAATTATTTTCAATTACATTTTCAAGACAATGAAGATAATCCAACTTTTTCTTCCAATCCGGATTCCTTATTTTTCTTCAGAAGGTCAAGAAAGTCATTGAGGGGCTGTCCAGTGAAGGGAAAGGAGCTGGGAAAGGGGCTCAGCCTGGAGAAAAGGAGGCTCAGGGGGAAGCTCCTCACTCTCCACAACTCCCTGACAGGAGAGTACAGCCAGGTGGGCTCCCAGGGAACAAGGGACAGGATGAGAGGAAATGGCATCAAGTTCTGCCAGGGGAGATTTAGATAGGATATTAGGCAGAACTTCCTCCCCAGAAAGGTCTTCCAGTCCTGACACAGCTGCCCAGAGCAGAGATGGGAGTACCTGTCTCTGCAGGGATTTAACAGATGTATGGATTTGGCATCATCCAAATCTGGATTTAGATTTGGATATGGTTAGAGGTGGGCTTGGCAGTGCTGGGGACTGCCTGGACTTGATGATCTCAGATGGCTGTGATTAGAATAATCAGTAACTCCTTACAACCCTTAAAAATGGTTTTTGGGCAGGGGCATATTCTGTTATTATTGAGAGATCCTTATATCTAGCTAAAATGTTTCTTATTACAATTTAAGACCATTGCCTCACATCTTATGTGTACACCTGTAAGAAAAGTCTCTCTGTCCTCTCTGCAGTCTCCCATTAGGCAGCTGTGGGCAGCAACAGAATCTTCTCTTTGCCTTCTCTTCTTTTTACAACCCTGTGCTCTGGTCTTTCTCCATCCTGACAGTCTCCACTGGAGTTACTCCAGTATGTCAATGTCTGTCTGGCACCAGGGATCTTGGTTTACTCAGTCTTAAGTGACAAATTGAGAGGAATAATCACTCCTCTCATAACTGCTGACTCCATCTTACTAACTCAGCCCTGTATGTGGCTCATGTGTGCTGCAGTAGTATACTGCTGACTCTTTATCAATGCAACATTTTCCTATTTCTGCAAACATTTTTAAAGTACCGGATAAGACAACAATTTTGTTTTACTATATATGAGAGACAATTATTTGGAACATCAATAAAAGCATCTCTCTACCCCTGCTAGAAGTGTCCATGAACGTAGGTATTTTTTCAAAGGAAGTTGTTAATGACAATTTCTCATGAAATTCACTGCAAGCATTAGAAGTCTTTACTAGAAAAAGTACATTGAAAGAAAAAGACAACAGGAATCTGTCAGATCCTATTCATCAGTAGTATTTAAGTTCATGGCACATAACTCTGTGGATTTTACAAACTAAAGAAAAAAACTTATCTAGAGCTGTTATAATCATAATAAAATTCCCTGCATCATAGGTTATGGATTTTTAGAATACACAAGAAATTAAGAACAAAGTCAAAGGATTATATCCCTGAACTTGAATTCTCATGCACAATCAACTCAAAGATTCATGAATCAAGAAACTACAGTGAGTAGCTGAGCACATGTAAAGAAAGTGTAAATACAAGGGGTTGACTGAGACCCTTGGCAGCCATGGTAACAAGAGCTCCCCTTATACAAAGCAGGCAAAACAGCTCAGAAAAGCAACATCAGCTGGTTTGGTGATGGAAGATCTAGACTTGAAAGCACTTTGCTAAATATTTCTGTTTAATAGTAAAAGGAAGAACAGGATAAAACCCACAAACTATGCCATGCAAGACTGACAACATGCTTTTAGAGGGAGCCACTCCTATAGGTCTTGTATTCAGGTGACATTGTGGTACATACCTATTGTGCAGGCTACAAAATAGACTCTGGATGACTGCACCTGAATATCAAATCTATGGCAATAGGCTACCAGTAAACCTAGGAGAAGAAAGAACAGTTACAATATGCTTTCAATCTAGTCACGCACTTCATGATAAAAACAAAACCATCAAACCAGCTACGAACTTGCAAGATTTTTTTTTCCCCAAAAAATTTCCTTGGCATCCTGTGTTTAAGCACCATGACAACATATCCAGGAGGCTGCACAATTTACAAACCAGTTATCTGATGGTACAAGCCCCATGTATTGGAAGCACTCCAAAAGTAAAATACACAGCTACAAATATGCAGATCATAGATAAAAATGTCATCCCATCCCTACTAACTAAACATTTGTAAAAATACAGTGTTCACAACAAGAGCAAGAGTAAATTCAGCCTTTTGAGATGGTACTGAAGTCAGGAGAATTTTATGGTTAATGACTATGCCTGTTTCAGGTTGGGGGGAGGAGGGGAGACTAATGGGGATGACAGAGTTCATATTTCCCAAAATACAAGAAATTAAAGAAATGACTTTGCAGAAGAAATCTGAAAGCCAGAAGGTGCATAACTTTTTCACCTGCAGTGATGCCAGGGATAGTTCTACATACTATCTAAAATCATATTTGAGAGAAGATGTGGCAGACATACTGGATGTAGTGTGACTAACAGGAAGGTTTGAGTGTCAGGAATCAGTACTTGAACTGTGTGCAAAGACAAATAATTTCCTCTATCACCACACTACCAAAGATGCTTTGTAGCATAGAATCACTTGCTAAATCTACTCCTCCAATTTCTCAACATTTCTTGACATCATGTGAAACTGAACCATAAGATTAATGCACATTTTTCTTGTTGAAAAGGCAAACAGTGCACAAAAAAACCCTATACTTGAAAATTTATCAGGTTTATAGTAGTCAAATCAAATCTATCACTTGAAGCAGGAGTAGAAGAGGAATAAACTAATATGACAATGCAACATTTAAAATTCTTAACATGCTAAACAATACCTGGAACTAAAATGTCTCCAAATCCTAGAAGAGAAAAAGGCCTGTCACATAGAGCCAATGGTGAGGAATTCAGTCGTGGAACCTTCAGGACCATTGGGAGCTTGGAATGAGAGAGACACATATCTGATGAAAAGCATAGTGACACTACCTACCAGAACTTGTTCCTGTTGTACTCAAAGTGCAAGTTTCAAATACAACAAATGTATCTTTTTATACATTCATTACATACAATATTACTGACAACTAACAAAATACATTTAAGATGGGAGTGATGAAATACTTTCTAAATACTATGTTAACTACGAAGTCTTTACATATGATTGGGTATCAATTCTGCTTTAGCTGCAGGTATGTACAAAATTTAGGTAAGCTGCTACATGCATAAGAAATAATAATTTATGCAATTCATTTACCAATATAAGTCTCAAAAGATCAAGACATGAATAATTTCAAAAAGTCATTTTTCAAATCACTTTAAAGACACTTCCCTGTCCCCTGTGTTCCTATTTATTACATAAATTGCAACATAAATTGCATACTGTGAGGCACAGTATGTCACGGTCCATTGCAAACCTGTATTTTCTTTATTATAATACATTAAAGAAACTTTATTTGCTTTTTTCTTTTCTTATATTAGTGCCAAAATAACTTCATATACTGATACTTTCATTACTGTTTTATACAATTAATTTTGTGCATAAAGTTGAATTCAAAGGGGTACTTAAAGGGGTACAGGAGAGAAGAACAAAAGAAGTCAAAGAAATTAGTGTGGACTGTGTGGATTGATCCACATCCTGCAAACAATTACTTTCTTTGCTATTTTCTCACATGACACTATTACATTCATTGCTGAAATAGATCAAATTAATCCTTAAATAAAAAAGGTTTTCCTACAGATTAGTTTTTTTCTTTTGTTCACCATATCTCACTGTCTCCTACATCTCACATACTTTCTTCCCTGAGTCAGCCATATCTTGTAAGGTGTTCATGCAACTGGCTGCTGTCCAACGGTGAAAACCCACTGAACACTGACTTCTGTTTTCTTCTGCCTCCAGTTTGTGTTTCTCTCCTTTCCCTATAGCCTCAGCTTTTCATAAAGTAAATGTCAAAAAAGGGAAGGAGGGGAAAAGACAGACTGATTATATGTTTTACCTCTTTAGGAAAAGATGCTCATGCTCATTTAACAGCAAGTTACTATTTACAGATGTGGTCATGTTTTTGTGAAGCTGGGGTAACCAGCTTTCTTATATTGAAACCCTGTCAAAAAAAGATAAAGGGAAACCAAAGCTGGTGTGATGAACCAGTACAAGTCTGCTTTGCCCCTCCAGAAAAAACATTCAGGAGCATTTATTCCCACATTAAGTTCTTTTCAGACTGGCATCTTCATTTCAGCTTTGTGATCTTGAATTTTAGAGAAGTTAAAAGTGTAACAGTTGAAAGCTAGTGCTGGATTTTCAGACAACATAGAGTACCTTTTCATGAGTGGCAGAATCAGATGGGCCTGCAGCCACCTCCACCATTATACTCTCCCCAGTCTAAAGAAAAAAACAGGAAAATTGTAAATCAGCACTTCTCTCAGCAGCTCTGAGATGATTTAGGAACACACAGAGAAACAAGTCATTACACTTTACTCTGTGGACACAGGGAACAGAGAAGTACCTTACTTACCTTTGTTAGAAAAGGTGTGATAAATACAAAGAATATATCATACACAAAAAGAACCAGGAGGAGTAAGGTACAACCCTGAAGGAAGAGACAAGATATTTGGTATTTACACACAATGCATTAGCAAACAGCAAAGAATTAATAATTAGAAGGGTATTCAAAGAAAAAGCTTGCAAAGACTAAAACAAGTCATTCATATATTTTTCTTAATTCCTAAATATTTTAGATAGAGGAATAGGATCTTGCATGTATCATATAAAATAAAGTAATTCTTAAACACAAAATTACATGTTATTGCCCAAAATTCTTTATGATGTAAAATCTGGAAATGGTGCCAATTCAGTTTGCTGGGAAATATGAAGAAGCTCTGCACTGAAATATGCCAGGCACAGCTTGAAACACGATACACCCATTTACTGTCAGTCTATACAAACTTATAGGTGAAGGTAATTTGAAACATGAATTTGAAGAGCTGCTTAAGGGGCAACTAAATAACTAATAATTATTTTTGTCTTAAGATACTAAGGTCAGAAAGATTTGAAAAAAACATTAGACTGATGCATTAGTTGTATGTCAATTTGAAAAACAAAATCAAAACAATCAAAATAAAACAAGTAAAACTCCCCCAACAACAAAATACTCAAATACCAAATACATATATAAAGGGGTGGTGTGTGATTTACTAGTCAACACTCTACAGAATCTACAGAACAATCACATGCCACTGCTGGGTCTCGTTTATACTCATTGCATCCCTTTTTTCCATGCTACATATGAATGGAAGTGCATTTCAGAGACAATATACTCCATTATAAGTGACTCCTCTGTTCAAACACATACACGCAAACTTCTCTTTAACTTTCTTCTGAAAGTCTATAACTTCTGTTTAACTTTCATACCTTAAATGTAGGCAGGCGAATTGTTTTCAACATGTAAAGACAGAAAGCAATTCCTAAAGCATCTTGCAGAACCCAGGCCCACCTTAAAAACAGGAAAGTAACGTTTTTGCAGGAAACAGCAGGAAAAGCAGACCAAGCCTTGTCCTCACTAAGGACCTGCTTGGGACAAATAAAAATCCCCTTTTATTCAAAGTACTTGCTTGAAATTGACATTGTTGTCAGCATGAGTTTGCAAATGGGAAGCTGTTTTTCATCAACCTGATAACCTTCTACAAAGAAGTGCCTGGAAGATGAGGGAAGACCTGGTGACAGTGTCTATCTAGACTTCAGTAAGGCTTTCCACTGAAAACCTTCCATAAAATCTTCACAGAGAAACTGATGATGTACAAACTGAATGAGCAGTGAGGTAGACTGAAAACTGGCTGAATGAGGTTAGTGGATACCAAAATGGGAAGTCCTGGGGTCTTTTGTCCTGTGCATAGGGGTGAATCCTTGTGTGCTGGGGCAAATTTACAGCTGAGCCTGTTTTTCAAATGTGTTTTGCAAGTTGAGTATAGAAGTGCTCTTTGCTTTGCTCTCAACTGCTACGGTCAAAGAGAAGTAGGATCTGAGATAAACAACACTAAGGTTTCCCAAAAAGTGCTATGGTCTAGGTACAATGAGAGATAGTGCTGTTGGATCAAAACACGTGTATTTGCTGATGGAGCTCTGTGCAGGAGACACTCAGGCTCACTTCAGCTCTGAGGCAGAAAATGGATTTCCTAGTCCTAAATATTTTGGAACATCTCTATAGAACTGCTGTACTCCTCAGTCTGACACTTTTCTCTCTAAAGGATCTTTCAGAGTTGATGATTCCCGAATTTGAATTTTGTCATTGAATGAGCCACACTGGTCACAGACCCCACAAAAGCACTGACATGCATTCAAAGCACAAGTCAGACATCTTTGATGTCATCATCAGAAACACATGCTAGCATTTCAGTTCCAATACTGAAATATTGTTCCAATAGAGGAACCAAGAAGATGAACACAACCTGTATATATAGGAAAACTGCAATATCTGAGAGTGAGGTGAGGCAAAACATCCCAAAGAAAAACAAAAACACAACACTCTGTAAAAGATCCACCTCTAACACAAGTGGTATGAACCTGCTACAATTAGGTACTGGATGTAGAGAATTACTGACTTGTACAAGAAAGCTGAGAGGAACTAAAGATCTGACAATCTTACCAGTTCTTATTCTCATGAAGAAACAAGTTAGACAACTTGTGTCCAACTTTCCATATCACTTCTGAAAAGCTGTCTTAAAGAGTTCAGAATTCTGACTGGGACTCAGAGAAAATCATGCTTAACAAGAGACAGTTTTCTGTAATTTAAATCTACAAGAAAAAGTTGAAGTACATAAGGAACAACTAAGAATTTCTGCATGTCTCTTATTTTTTTTCCTGTCATTCCTAATTTCTGGATACATGTAGACTCCTGTGGATGTCAGTTACTTATATGATAAAGCGTACTACAATTTTTAGCACAGAAAATTTTTTTAGCACAGATCACTTACTGATCTTCATTTCTGAAGATTCCCCAGACTACGCTGACAGAGATACAAAATACTGCCAAGAGCAACATCCGGATCTGGGGACGCTTGTGAAAATATGGCAAGTTGTTGTCTGGGATTCTGAAAAAGAATCACACCGAAGCTACAGTTGTCTATGTATATAGCCTCTTCCCTTATCAACATTTTGAAGCATGAAACCACCTTTTAAACCCCACACCTACTCAACAGTATAAAAAAACTAAGTTTCCCTATTAAAATTTTGAAAGTTGCCACATACCTACACTTTCCCAAGGGGAATCTTCTTACAAAGGGAGACAGACAGCTGTAAAGACCAATGGAGGCAGCCAGGCAGAATATTCCTATTATAACATAGACTGAGGGGAAAAAAGTATTAAGTCCAAGTAGGATAAGGCAAGAAATGCTTTTTTCATATTGTGGCTGAATAAAGAACACACAATCAATAAGACTAAATGAGAAATAAGGTTTGCATTTCAACAGTGAAAGGTAAATTCGGAGACTTCAAATGATTGATTAGATTTGTGCTCTTTAACTACCTAATTCTAGCTCCTTTTACTTAGGTGTACTTTATACAATAGCTATTTAAAGAAATCAAAACCTCTATCCTAATGTTCTTAAAGTAAGTCCTAAGCCTCAAAGGCAACCTATGGTGAAGCATTTATCTTCTCTTTATGAGTATACAGGAGCATTCTAAGGGACTATTAAAGTCACTAAGTAGCAAAATGAATCGATACAGACGCGAAGCATGTGTCACTACTTCCTCAAAAATACAAAGAAGCATTAGGCTCTCATGTTTTGTCAATCTGGTGAGTAATCAGTAGAAAATTACAATCTTTATAAAGATTAAAAAAATGATCCTTGATCTTGACTTCAAATTGAACAATAATAGAGAGAAAGAATAGGTCTGAGAACACATTTAACAAAAATAAAAGGTGGAAAATACTAAGTCTGTATTTGATGTTTGAAAGAAACTTTATGATCAATATCACAAAAAGAAGGATTAGAAATCTACTCAGTGAGTTTTCTTACAGTATTTTAAAACACATTGGGATGACCACACATGACAGAAAAGAGATGTTTCATTATTATTTTCACAATTAAGTGTTCTTTGAACGATGTCAGCCTTATGATATTAAAGATGTATCAATATAAATACAACCTTAAGAGTACCTAAGTGGTCATAGAAGAAATAAAGGAGGACGAGCATTGAGCAGCACATCACTACAAACACACAGATCATTATGGGAGTCACATCCACTGTTTCATCATCATGTTTCTCTGCCCCATCATCACGCTTGTGTTTCATGTACCTCCTGAAAGAGTAACATGGCTACAATCAGTTCATTCCTTCTGCAACAAAATACACAAGGATGCTGAATCTTCAGCAAAAAAAACCAAGGGGTTGAAACAACACCAATGCCTGTTTTGATTCCTACTCAAGTCAGTGGGACACCATTTTTCCATGGAGGTATGAACATCAGTTGTAACACAATGCATAAACCAGTAACTGCTGTGTTAACTTATCTAGAGGACTATTTCATTTGGAAAAAACTCAAATGAATCCTGAAAGTAACTCAGAATAGTTAACTTCAGAAGAAATCCTTGAATCAAGTTGTGTATACAAAATACATATTAGAAATTAGTGTGGCACAATGACCTCCTTCTCCCAATCCCTCTTGCTGGCAAAAAGTAACCATAAAATTTAATTTAAAAATTGCTAACAAAGATAGCATATGTTAGCCATCCAATCAATTTGGTTTGCCTTATACTAGTAAAAGCAAATTTTTTTTTCTTTTACAAAGTATTTGTGTGCTGAATTTTTGCAAAAGGGAAGTCTATTACTTAATACTTTTATTTCTGAGCTTTTCAAATGTTTGGTCTTTTAACATGGCAAAATCCTAAAAAAAACTACATGCAATTTATACTCTAATGATTTCCTACAGTGACCAAACCAATGCAAGGTTCAGGGCTTTTCAAACATCACATCAGCATTTTCCCTAGTCTCCTAACGTCACTAGCAGAGCTGCCAGGTGATGCTTACATAAACACCATCTATTTTTTGTTCTGTCAAAAATATAGGAAAACTGGTATACTGCATTTAGTGACTCACTTTTTCACATCTCTGCTTCCTGCCCAGTAGCCTCCAATTGCAACAGTCCCCACAGCCATGACAAAGATAATCACCATGTTATAGTCCAGCACAGGTTCATTTGGTGCGTACATTGCTCCTTTCACTGAGCTCCCAAAACTCTGTGGAAGAAAATACAAATTAGGAAGAACATCCAAAAAGCCACCGCAGCAAAGGTTCACTTACTTAATTTTCATTAAGTAACCTCAGAATCAGGCTTTATTATAAACACATAAGAGCCATAGAGCCATCTATTGGCTCTTCTATTAGTAATATTTATTTCCATCACCAGGCTGTATTTTGATTTTATTCCAGAGATGAGAAATAACCTCCCAAGATTTTTTTTTCCAAAACACAATAATGCAATCTTCATGAATACACTCTCTACATATTCAAAGATCTTAAGGTAGACTTAATACTGTTGAGCAGTGACTCATTTACACGAGATAATATAAATGAGAACTTTTAGTATCAAGTTTACCTTGCCAATATCTAACATATCAGTATAGCTAAGCAGAGCCACAGGAATATCAATCTCTTCATACTGACTCCTGTTACCTCCAGGAGGAACCTGAAAGACAGTTCAGACCAGGTAAGAATATGTTTATTTCTGCAAATACTTCTACTCCTTGAAAAGGGTTAAAGTTGCAAATTCTGTTCTGGCTAATTTGAAAGATATTCTAGAAGGGAACTTAATGACAGCAAATACTCAAAAGTAAAAATATATGCCTGTTCCCAGTAAAACAGAAGTAATATCATTGTAACAGCAAAATGAAGCAACCAAATTTCAAGCAGTATCTTTTCCACATCAGGGTCATGGCTTTATGACTGATGTGTGCCTCTAGTATTGACCAGGACTCAAACCTACTAATTTTATTTTTAAAACTACTAATTTTACAAAATACATGCTGCTGATGCTCCAGCTCTATCTAAAGCACTGGATTCACTATGGGAGCATGATGGAGTCACAAACCAACCACATTCTTTGACTCCAGTGTTTCATTTGAGCCCTTGACCTGAATTTCACATGAGCTCTGTGCCGACCCTTCCTACTGAAATGAGGGTTTCTTGTTTCATTCATTCTTCTGTCAGATGTATGGTTTCCACACATATCTATTCAATCTATGTACATGCAGGAACACACATGCATTATTTACTTTAAAGAGGAACATCAAATACTAGCAATGTGCACCACAGACAAGACAGTATCTAGCATCAGAGGAGTATCAGCAGCATAGGAAGATAAAAAGCAACTTACCAGTCTCTCTCTACTAACAATCAGCAGCCCACGGGCCCCATTTATCTGAGCAAGCCTCACTTTCTCATAGAAGGTGCAATTTCCTCGCATCACCATGGGGATTTGATTATTAAATCCCCCATGAGGTACATCAGAAGGAGAACACAAAACAGATGCTGTCTGATCCTGCAGTTGCAGGAGTGACTGAAAAAAAGAAATAAGTTAAATAAATATATATAACATAAAATAATAAAAAAAGTCAAGAGCAGAAGCTAGAGCTTCTAAAGAGTAATTTAAAACCTTGCAGTAATGGAGTGGTAAACTATTCTCAGAGCAAAATGACAGCTGAAACAGTGCTGCCTTCTCTATCATGTAGGGACTGCCTTGTTTCACCTTATTGTACAGAATTCAGCTGGTAATAAAATTTGGGATACATATATGTATATATACACCTTCAATTGCATTTATTTTTTTCAGCATTGTTGCTGTTCTGATGCACACAGCCAGGATGTGGGAGGAGACAGCAAGGTTTTATCTTTGCTGGGGTAGCAGAGTGGCAGGCTGGGATGATGGAGGGTATGAACAGATAGAAACCAAAACACAGGTTGGGGAAAAGTACAGAAAAAGTAAGATTCCGTCTTGGGATTTTTGCATCCCAAGTACTTGAATACTGGATTCTAAGCTACTTCTCTCACCACTTGTGATCCAGAAACATTGCAAGCCCATCCCAATTCCTTAGTTTTGGCCCTCTTCAGACCCAAAGGCATCTAATGTGGTGTGTTTCAAAAACACTTCAAAGGTTTTAGAAATAACACTGGCACAAATTGTTCCTTGCAAAATCTAAACAACCACCAGCATCTTTGCCCAGTTCTATTTTTAAGTTACCTGAGGACTGCAATTATCTACCAAACAATCAAGCTGTGCTAAGAGAAGCAGGTCTCAGCCCTTGCGGAAGTGAGCTGTCAAGATTTGAGAAGAGTCAAGGTAAAGTTTTAACCCGAAAAAATGGAAGTTTGTATTAGAAATCCACAGGTACACAGCACACAATACCTGTGTAATGGAGTCTACAGTTTTAGGAGGCAAAGGGAAGTGTCAGATTGTCAGCAGCTTACACCTTATTCAGATAACTGCTGTCTCCAGCCTGACCTCTAGAGACAGTGAAATGCTCCAACCCACACTTCTTGGTTGTCCAAATTTCAGAGCACAACACAAATGCAGAGTGAGCTCAGAGTGGTGCACTGCATACCTCAGTTAATGAACTGTACTGCTGGAGTACTGAAGGAGGAGGAGCAAGAATGTGAAAGAAGGGAAAAGTGGGAAAGAACCAAATAAGAGACAGGGACAGGCAAGGGACGTAGCATATACTGTCCAAGTGCCTGTGCAAGCTAATCTGGACTGTACTGTCTCCTGCAGAGCTACTGTGATATGACTCTAGTGAATTTCTATGAGACTGATTTAAATGAGGTGTCTACACTACAGTCCCCAACTCTCACAAGTACCACAGTCAGTCATGCATGTGCTGATTCACATTACACAGTCAGGGCAAGTGCAAGAGTTTATCAGCTGAGTCTATACAAGACAAAGACAACTACTGATGTATCTAGAGACTAATCTACAGGTGCAATAAACCTGAGACTTGCCTAATACATTGGTAAGGAACTCTAATAATTCTGTGGGGCACATTCAAAATGCATTTGCTGATTTCATCATTCAGTACCAGTAACTTTGTCTCACAGAAAAGACTGAAGAATTTACTCCATTTTCAGCTCATACAGCTTTGGATAATGCAGCAAAAGCTTGACACAGTTTATGACTACCTAATGACTACTTACTTGACACTGAGAAAGCACTAAAGGCCACAGTTTCCTATATAAGAAAAGCTACATGGTATCTTCTTGTACAATGCTGATGTACAAAAACTCCTTTGCAAGCCCAGATACGTGCCATTTTAATTTCATTGATCACACCATTGAAAAGGAGTATTTTTGTTTTGAACAGCAATAGTCGTTATCTCTGCACAATGCCTGGAAATTAACATTGCCATCCTAGCACTGCCTAGTGATCTTAAGAGATAAAATATTTTCTAAGCTGAGCAAACAAAGAAGTTGCTTCAAATTCTACTAATCCAACTAAGAAATCAGAATTTTCTTTGTAACAAAGGCATTTTTATACATTTTTTGTCATCATTTAGCTAGGTACTTACAGCTTTACCCAGATCATGTGGCAAATGGGCCCACTGAGAGTTGAAGAGAATACAGTAGTCTTTTCCTTTGCTGGTCCCCTTCTCTGAAAGGACATGTACCATCCCATACTCACAGTACACCTGAAAACGTAACAAAAATTTCACAAGAATTTTAGGTACATAAAATATCAGAAGTGAAGGGACTAACTTGCTGTTGACTGGCTTGCTTTGTATTTTTAAAGAAAACCAAAGGAGTTTACAAAGTTTCCATATCTGTGCTGGGAGTACAGTGGAATTTGTTATTATTTCCATCATGCTTCAAAGAAAGACTTCAGATACCTTAGGCAGATTCTCTCCTATACAGCAATTGGCCAAAGAATCAAATGAAATAATTTTGGTGTGTAAAAAGAAAAAAGACCAAACCAAACAAACCAAAAAGCCAACCTCAAACAACACTGGTGCACATATATATTTAACCACAGCAAGGGAAAGAAGCTGCATGAATGCAGAACACATATGAGACTTGGAGTACTCTGTTCAGCTCTGGGGTTCCCAACATCAGGAGGATGTGCAGCTGCTGGAGCCAGTGCAGAGGAGGCCACGGAGATGCTCCCAGGGCTGGAGCCCCTCTGGAGGCAGGCTGGGAGAGCTGGGGGTGCTCCCCTGGACAAGGCTCCAGGGAGAGCTCAGAGCCCCTGGCAGGGCCTGGAGGGGCTCCAGGAGAGCTGGAGAGGGACTGGGGACAAGGCCTGGAGGGACAGGACACAGGGAATGGCTCCCAGTGCCAGAGGGCAGGGCTGGATGGGAGATTGGGCAGGAATTGTTCCCTGGCAGGGTGGGCAGGCCCTGGCACAGGGTGCCCAGAGCAGTGGATTGCCCCATCTCTGGAAGTGTTCAAGGCCAGGCTGGATGGGGCTTTGAACAGCCTGGCCTAGCCAACCATGTCAGGGGTCTGGAACTAGATGATCTCTAAGGTCCCTTCCCAGTCAAACCATTTCATGATTTTATGAATAAGACACTATGGTGTTGCATTTTAGTTAAATGGTATGCTGTCTCACCCCTCGAACCTGTACGGTTTATTCCAAGCCTGTAATCCCACCTTGAAGTATCCTGTGTCTGTAACCCACTGCCCCGAACCTTACCCTGGCCCACTGGGAATCCCCCTGTTAAATGTGCCCGTGGGATGAGGCTCTCTTAGCCGGGTCTCTTGGCCATTGCTCTCTCAGCCCCTCTCTCCCCCTCCCCTTTTCCCCTCCTTCCCCCTTCCCTCCCTCAGCAACCATGCATCTTTCCGGGGCTAGGACCCCCAATAAACCCTCATCTAATTAGCACCCTCAGAAGCCGTGTGGAGTTTCCTTGCCTGCCTGCTGCTACCAGTGAATTCACAGCTCCGCAACAAGACACCAACCCCTGAAAGTACAGCCTGAAATAATGATCAATTCTAGATGTGCATTCACTCCAAAACTCAACCTTGGACACTTTTGCTGAAGATGTAGCAAGACCCCACAGCAGCAGCAGCTCTTTTTCTGTCCTAGGCAGAACATGTAGACTGTCAAGTCTACCTACTGCATTTACCTATCACTGCCCAAATGACCAGTTGTCACTGTTGTCAAAACTCCAACAACATCTGCAGCAATGTAAGTAGTGAGGATTACATATATAATATTTATAATTAAAGGCCTGTCCTGGGTCTGGTCGGGATGGAGTTAGTTTTCTTTAAAGCAGCTGATGGTGCAGTGTTTTAAGTTTTGTGCCCAAAACAATGCTGATAACAAACTAATGTTTTAGCTATTTCTGAACAGTGTGCAGAGTGTCAAGGCATTCTCTGTTTCCTACCCTGTTCAACCCATGAATAGAAGCCCAAGAGGTTTAGAAGGGGTCACAACCAGGCAGATGATTCAACAAAGAGATATTCCATACCTGCAGCATATCATGCTCATTTTTATAAGGAGGTTAGCTATCTTTTGTATCATGTGCATGTTAGAATTCTCCTGAAGAACTCATGGAAACTGAGATAACAGAACCCACATCCCTTAGTAACACAGAGAAAGAGAACAAGAACTACAGCAAAAAATAAAAATAGCAACATGCAGCAAATCTACCAGTTTTAGATGTTGCAGTTGTAACACACAGTATATAACTTGCTTATTTAGTGAACTGCTCACACTACATCTAACTGCAAGATGTGCTGATTTTAGCACAAATATTTTCAGCTTCCCATCCCTGCAAAAAAAAAAAATACACAGCAAACAAAAATGAGAAAAAAGTATTTTCCTCATTATTTTGGTTCGGTCAGAGTGTACAAGGCCATTTCCCAGCAAAACTGGAATATCACAAGTAGGTACTAGCAAACACTTCCTTCACACAGATATTTTCACAAATCTTAGTCTTCATTATGAGGTCTGCTTTTTTAAACATCTACTCCTATCCTTCCCTTCCCTATGTATAGTGACACAACTTAGTGAGTACTAGGTATATTCCTCATCTTCCACACAAAAAGCTGAACCAAAATCACCTACAAGAGTATATATATGCATATATATATACACACATATCCATACATATGTACATGTATACATAACCTGCAAAATAAAGTACTTTTGTGATGTTGATGCAGCTGTCTGTTTGTACCCCAAGTCCTAGTATTTACCCAGGGAATCAGAAAGTAGGAAGGCCAACAAAACAAGTGGAAGTACATACAACTCCCCTATCACTAGTGATGGTTTCCTTTAATTAGTGGTGACTTCATTCTCGTATTAATTGAGTCAAAATAATTGTAAATCCTCCCTGATCTTGGAAATGGTTGAAGAAACCCGAAGTATATAATGAGGTCTGTTTGTACTGTCCTAAGGATGCTGAAGTAATCCTCCTGGCCATTTCTAAGTGGCAAACAGATCCCTTGCAATGCTTCTCTCTCTGACAAGAGCCTCTTGTCCTTGCTTGAACAAGAGGCATCAGAGCATCATCATTTCAACAATCAGCCATCAAATTCTACAGGACACTTGCTCCTCAGGGCAGCAACACTGGGATTGCAGGCTCTGTCTTGGGAGGACTGTCAGGCACCATCTCCACTCATTAAAAAAGTGTAAGTTAAGAAGTCTTTCCGTTATACAATATATTGAACAACAGCTCCTCAGTGTGAAGTTTGCTCATACACATTCTGTGATCATCTAGTCAGGTTTGAACATCAACACATTAATAATTCAATTCCAGATTAAGATCTGACCAGTAGCTGCAAAAAGATTTTAATGCTTCACATAAAAATACATTAAGATAAAAATGTAGTGCTCAGAAAGCAGGACAAAATCTAACTTTTAAAATGTAATTCTATTATACAAATCCAGATCAATGCTTCTTTTTGAAGGAGAGTCTTGCTGATCTTCAGTTGCTGCTATAGAACCTCACAGTGCTCTTACAGAGCAATTTCAATGTTCAAGTAGTGCTGTCTGGTAATAGATTATAAAAGGATGATGCCGAGATCAAATGCAAATCATATCTGTATTTTGGCTTCATACAAGCTATTAGATAGTCAGGAAAAAGTTGACCGCATCTTAAATGCAGCAGTCTCAAAATACTATTTCAGCCCATGATTTGGAAATCCAGTCCTTAGGAATACCACACATTGTTAATGTGACTGGATTCTTCCTAGTATCATTTTTTCCCCAGAGCATTTGCTTCCTATTGTAATGGGAAGTTTCTCCATTTTATTGAGAACATTCGCTAATCCTTACTAGCACTTAGCACTTGGAAGTTGCAAAACAACCAAAACCCACCAACCAAAATCCCCTCACACTAAACAAGCAAGCCCCTACCCTCACAACCATCTTATCTTTCTACCATCCCCCTTTGTGTCATACTCCTCTCTACCCACACATCCAACTTCTTCCTTTCCATTCTTCCTTCTCTCTTTCTCTTGTCCAGCACTCAAGCAATATTGAAGTCATTGACTGAAGATATGTTTAACTGGTCTATTGCTCTGCTTTAGCCTTCCCCAAGGAAATAACTTCATGCCTACCAGAACTGATTAAACTTTGTTCTGGAGAGAAATATAACATCATATCCCTAACCATT
Organism: Chloebia gouldiae; assembly: GCA_003676055.1. NCBI lineage: Eukaryota > Metazoa > Chordata > Aves > Passeriformes > Passeridae > Chloebia > Chloebia gouldiae. The sequence goes on from QUSF01000147.1 coordinate 417,657, forward strand.
GCTGCTACTAATTAGAACATTGTGGCAGACTAATTTGTCAATATCTAGTTTAATATTCATAACCTGAACACACCAATGATTTGATAATTATGCAGTTACAGTCTCACAAATACACCTTACACATCTGTTTCTTCATATAGCAGCTGAGGAACAAGATGCTAAAGATGCCTGGAGTCAGCAACAATGTCATATCTTAACATGCTTGTTCAAAAATCCATTAAGAGAATTCATCACACTTATTTCTCCCTCTTTATTTCAAACCCTACTATACAGAAGTTACCATGCACCCCTAAGAGACACTCAGGGTAAAAGATGCTTTTAGAAAAACTTCTGAGAATCACAGACTGGTTTAGGTTGGAAGGGACCCTTAAAGGTCACCTTGACCAAACCCCTGGCAATGGGGCTGGGAAATTTTCAACCTGCCTTGAACATTTTCAGAGATGGGGCACCCACCTCCTCTCTGGACACAGTGAGTTATGTGTTCTACCAGTGTGTTATCCTGTGCCAGTGTTTTACCACTTGCATTGTAAAATCACTCTTTAACACACACAGTATGCCCAGAAGCAATGATGGCATTCTGCTGCAAGCTGTCAGCAACGTAGTAAATAAATATTATTGTAAAAATATACAGGAGGTAGAGATTTAATATAAGAGAATATAAATTTTTGTATTTAGCTCGTCTGCATATAAATGGTCTTTGTTAACACATGCAGCAACTTTTTCCCTCTTTTACAACACTAGTGTTAACTACGTCCTTTAGAACCAATGACATTTGTCCTGAAACATGCTGATATGGGAGGTCACTGATTAGTTCAGTGCAGATTAAAGCCACTTGAGCATAGTGCAAGTTTCCAAGATATCTGTGGAGACAGAGAGACACTACTGTACATATGCTGTGAGGAAACAAGAACTCCAACTCCCTGCTACAGCAGACTTGTTAAGTCATATCTCAGGTATCCAACCATAGCACCTAAACTACTTTCAACAGAAATAAATAATTTAGAAAAGTAACCTGTACTTATTATCTTGAATTTGCTTTTGAAGAGTAACAAGCAACAGAGATGCAAATACAGTGACACACAAAAGACAAGAACAAAAGAATATTCTATTATACACAATTTTGCTTTCTGAGCTATTTAATGGACATTCTTCAAAGAAATATTAAGGGAGTAAAAGGTTCCTAATGTGAAGTGCTCAAAACATTTTAGAAGCTATTTGGATTTGTGTGCCAAAAGCTAAATGAAAGTCAAGCATGAGAGGAATTAAAGGAAATATGAGCAGGGCTAAAAGCAGAAGAGGGAACACAGAATTTAAGAAACTCCGTGGAGAAGACAATCTGTGGATAATGTGGATTAACAGACATTTTTATAAAGCTATTATCACTTACAAGCAAAGCATACTTCTGAAGTTTGTTCTTATCCACTTTGATGCATCCAGTTTTGTTTTTATTCATGTCAGTAGGTATGAGACAACAAAAGTTCAAGCAGTCTGCTGTTGCATGGCATAGTGGCAACATTTATGATGATTCCTTATTCCTAGAGACCACTTTGTATCCTAGATTAACCCAGGAGAAAATGTAATCTCCTGTGCAGATCCTATACAATGTGCCTACAACCCCAAAGGCTCTTTTCCAAGTGCTTGGATATCAAGTCCAGCCTTTTTCAAACACAGAAAAACAACAGCTGCTGGGACAATAAGGTATATTATAACACTTGCATCTTGATCCTGTGGCTTAAAAAGCACACAATAGTGTATAATTAACACAAAAGGAAGTGTTTTCCATAAAGCTGCAAAACTGGAAAAAGTTTTCACACAACAGAAATGTAAAATCTGAGGGCAGAATTTAACAGACAAAGGAGCTAATCTAATGTTTGTGGTAACAGAAGGACATACTTGTTAGCTCTAAATCTCATCGGGGCCTTCCACAGATCAATGCATAAAAGAGAAGAATGCTCCCCAGTTTTTTTGCTGTGCAAGTTTTTTTAGGTGAATTAATATAGTTCAGAGGCAAGCACTGGACTTGCAAGATGAATGATAGAAGAAGGCGGAGAGGAAGAATTCAGCTCACCAGTATTTCAAGAAACTTCAGTGTGAGTGACTGAGCCAACTCAGTATCTGTCTTGTTTGTTCCTCCCTGCCTCTGGCCCCACACTCACCTGCATGTCCTTTTCTACTTTCAGTAGCTCTATTAAATGACCTGGCCACTCACATCTCAGACACTGGAAGCTGTGTTCCTTGAAGAAGGAATGAATGAGCTATCCTACTCTTACGGTAGGTACCATGTCAGAGTTCCCAGGAGCTGGAGTCATTCTGTCCCATTAACTGCACTAATCTATCTGGAGAAAAGCAACAGCAGGTAGCAAAGCTGCAAACAAATAAACACTCCTTCAACAAACACTGTACAATGCAGAGAGCTACATATTCATAATGCACTAATACCAGAAGACTAAATTATCAGCCAGCACCTTAATGCAGAATTTTAGACAGACTTTCAAATTCTTTAGACCCATAGCAGAGTGCCCTAATTTAAAATACAAACTCATCACCTCAATTCAACATATTCTTCTGAAAGCTGCTATAGTGAAGACCAGCTAGATCCAACACACTTGCTGCAGATCATATTATTATGTTCATCACTAGTCAAAGGCTCACATATCTGCCGTTGTTACAGGAAACTGAGGGGTAACAATGCCTGGAAAGAATGGGAACTTAAATGAAATGTGAGAACTCAAATACCAAAGCAAGATCTAAGTGCAGACTGCACTTGGATCTATAAGAACACACCATTCTTAAAGTGTTCCCAGATGAGGACCCAGATTTGGAAGAGCCATGCTTCAGTAGCCAAGCTGATTCTTCTCCCAAAATAAGAAGATTGAAGCAAATGTGGACACTACCTCCTCTTGCCCCAGGGAAAACAAATAAACAAAACATTCCTATTATCCTGTTTCAAGGAGGGAGACAAAGGTATATGCTCACTAAGGCAAGAGTAAGACACTGAGAATGACTACAGCTGTCACACAGCACCTCCTGACAACAGCTGTCACTCTGTCCCCCAGAATAACTCCATCCATCAGTCACAGGGGGAACAAACCAAGACTAGTGCAGCAGAGCACTCTTCTCTGCCTCACACTAAGGAGGATGTACCACTCAAGCCATCCCAACAAGTGCAATCACAAGAGATGCAGAAGTTATGCAGAATACAAGGTATTCAAGCAAATTTTTAAAACACTAGCTTGGCTAACAGAAACATACTGGCAGCACACAGGAATTCCACTTTTCACTGCAGCAGCAGGACTGTTTCAGCACCCTGGCCAGTCTGACCAAGCTTATTCAAGTATATTAACACTTACACTGCACAAATACACCAAATGTTTACAGACAGGAATGTGTGGCAATGCATGGAGCTGAATGCAAGACCTCCAAGTATCCACCGGTAGACTATCTCATCCCTGTCCTTCTGCGCTGCCACATGCTCACCTTCCCCAAACTTATGGATCAAACTCAATCCATGCCAGTCTTTGACTCATTCTTGTTAATTCATTAATTAAATTAATCATGTTGATTAAATCTTATTAATTTGTCAGGCCTACACTGCCACTACTAATCTCTACGAAGCATCAGTGGAGATGACAAAAAGTATGGGGCATGCAAGAGCAAGACCATAATGAAGATAATGGATTAAAAAAGGGGATGACACAGAAATAAAGAAGTTAGCTGACAACCAGACCACTCTGTAACTAAAGATTATTGGCAAGGAAACAGTAAGGAGACAGAGGGAGAAGAAGGAAAAATTAGAGTTCCATGTTACACCAATAATATTCAAGAAGCTATAGTACACTCCAAATTACTTAATAAACAGTCAAGAAATTTAAATGACACATTAAATGATATTTTGAAATTTCCAGAGCACAAACCACTGAACTTAAAAGGCAAAAGCTATGCACCATGCAATGCAATTGCTAGAAATCCACTCTCTCCTGTATCAGGATTACATGCCTAGTTCTCATACCCTTAAAAATTTATCCACAAAACGAATTAATATTTTAGTAATGACAATACAAGACTCAAGACAGACTACAAAGTCAGGGTCAGCAGAAATCCCTTCTTTTCTGCTGAAAGCTTCCTCACAGGGAGTCTGTCAATCAGGATAAACCCAGTCGCCACGGCGAGGATCCGGCCCGGGGGCTCGGCTGCGCTCTCCTCCCTAGAGCTGCCTGGAGAGGATGCTATGCTTTGCCCACGGGGGCCCCGAAGTTTTGGGAACTACAAGGAAAACGCTAGTTCATACAGAAAGAGTAAAAAAGTTTCACAGAAACCCAGACACACAGATTTATCAATACTGCCAAATCGCGGAGGGTAGGGCCGGCAGCCCCATGCGCTCCTCTGCCTTCCAGCGGCCACGGCTCGGCCCCGGCTCGCGGCGGGGCGGCTGCAGCGCCTCTGAGCGCCCACGGCAGGCGGCTCCGGGCGCGGACACGCCGCACAGCCCGCCCGGGCCCGGCTGCACCTGGGGCCGCTCCCCGCCCTCGGCTCGGGGAGCACAGAGCCCGGCACAGCCACTGACCTGCGGCAGCAGATGCAGGAGCAGCCAGAGGCGGAGCCGGGCTGGCTGCGCCGCCATTCCGGGCCTGCCTCGCCGCCGCCGCTTTGTTCGGACCTGGGCCGGGCCGGACCCTTCCGCACCGGGCGCCCAGAGCCCGCCCCGGACGTCCCGCCTCAGCGCCCCGAGCCGCCAACGGGCTCCGGCGGGGCGCCACGTCACTTCTGGCGGTGCCGGATGAAATGGCGAGTGGCGGCGGCGGCGGCGCGGGGAAGATGGCGGTGAGCAGCGGTGCCGGCGCGGCGGCCGCGAGCCGGGTCCGTGTCTCCGCGGATGGCGCGTTTTAACTGGGCTGCCTGTGCTCTGCCCTAGGATAAGGAGAAGAAGAAGAAGGAGAGCATCTTGGACCTCTCCAAGTACATCGACAAGACCATCCGGGTGAAGTTCCAGGGCGGGCGGGAAGGTGAGCCCGGCGCGTGGCTGCAGCACGAAGCTCTTTTCGCCTTTCGGCGTTTTCCCTCAGCCGATGCCTGTCGGCTCTGCGCTCCTGCTCACGCTGCTTTCCCATCAAGGGAAGCGGAGGAGTAGCGGGTGCTTTTACTTATTAGTATTTGCAGTTACCTGTGTGAAGCTTCTCTCGTTTAACTATTCCACTCATCTCCTGGGTGCACCTTTATCTTTATAGCTTATCTGTGCATCTTGCATCTCTTCCTTTATTGGCTGTTTTGAACAGCCTTATTTTGGCTGGGCTTTTGGTTTTTTGGTGTTTTTGGTTGTTGGTGGTTTTTTTTTTTTTGGCATTGCAAGGATGCACTTAAAGGAACAAAGAAACATTTATGGATGTAATAATTAGTACAATTGTCGTACCTTTCATCTCTTGACATGGTAAGCATGCCCGGAGTTCGTGGTTCAATATGTGCCACTGTGCCTTTGCATTCCCGTCCCTTCCTAGCCCGGCAGGTACATCCCAATGCAGTTGGTGCCACCCGCAGGCATTTGTTTGTCTGAGTTTACCATGTGCTGCATTTTAAAATTCTGCTGGGACCTTATGCTTATAAGGGTTTGGAAGTTACTTGAACTCCTTACTGAGAAGTGTATTTATCGAATTGGGAAGTTGCTCGGTGTAATTTTGTAATATATTTAGTGACTAGTCTTGTGGAATCAAGTTCTCCATTAGGACAAAGTGCTAGTCTATCTGCAGTGCCTTCCTATGAGGCAGTGCTTATGTTAAAGACATCATGTGCCAGAAGAGCACCTGGAAGATGGGGTTTCTGAGGAAAGAACTTAAAATATGGTCTTGTTTAATTTTTAGCCATAACCTTTCATTAAGGATATTTATTTTGTTTTGGAGTTGTCTTTTTTTTTCTTTGTGTGACTTGTACTGATCTGTTATACAGTATTCTTAAAATGCCCTTGACATTGGCTGAAAGCAAAAATGTTAGTGTCTTGAACATTTGGAAGAATGGATTGAAAAGTCTGTAAGTTTTAATTGGTGCAATGCAGAGCAGTTTTTTTATACTTGCCATTGATAAAGAGGACACTGTTTAATACCTCTGGCCTCACTTGTTTGGTCTTGCCTGAAAGAGGGCTGGAGAAATCAATGTACCTTTCATGAAGTCTTGTGTTGCTGTATACCTTGTTTTGGTCCTAATCATTGTTTTCTGTGTGGTCTTCAATAGCAAGTGGTGTCTTGAAAGGGTTTGACCCTCTTCTCAACCTTGTGCTGGATGGTACCATTGAGTATATGCGAGGTAAGTAATATGCCATTTTTGGAAAGCTTCTCCTCCCTGAGTGGTTTTCTTGACAGAAATTTTACAGCTCTGTGAGTGAATAAGCAGAAACTGCAGATTAACATCACCCAAACTACAGCATGCTTGGGATAACTGTCTTGTAAAGAAAGACATAAAGGTGAAGGGTCTGTGGGACCTGATAACATGTTCCTGAGGGAATTGGCTGTTACAGTGCCCAAGCTAGTCTGAAACATTTAAAAAGTGATGGCAGGCAGGTGATGGGAAAAAGGGAAACATTGAACCCATTTTTCAAAAGGGTAGAAGGGAACCTGGGAACTAATGTTCTGTCAGCCTGACCTCTTGTGCCTGGGAAGATCATGGAACAGATCCTCATAGGAGCTCTGCTAAGATATTTGGAGGACAGGGAGATGATTTTAGACATCCACCATGGCTGTACCAAAGGAAAAGCCTGTCTGAACAACCCAGAGGCCTTCTGTGATGGAGTGACTCCATCAGTGGCCAAGGGAAGGGCTTACAGATGTCTTTTTTCTGTACTTCTGTAAAGCCTTTAACACAGCCCCCACTGTCCCAGCAGCAGGCCCCCAGCCAGGTAATAATTAGCACTGACTCCATGATTCACAGAAGGCTGATCAATCTCTTTATATATATCATTATTAAGAAACCCATTGCTTTTATAGACAGTTATAATACACCTAGACCTAATTGGTCCTCCAATCCAACACCATTGGCTAATTAAGAAATCACCCTTTGGTAAACAAGTCTCCATAACACATTCCACATGTTCACAATAACAGGTGCAGCAGGCCAAGATAAGAATTGTTTCTCATTCTTTTCTCTGATCTTCTCACAGACTTTTCCCAGAAAGGCCTGGGAAAGTTGTCTGTTGCTCTCTGTGGCCAGAGAGCTGCTGCCACACCCCACAACATCCTTCTCCCTAAATTGAAGGAAATGGATTTGATGGGTGGACTGTATGGTGAATGTGGAATTGGTTGCATGGTCATATCCAGAGGGTAGTAGTCAATAGCTTAATGTCCTCGTGAACATCAATGACCAGGGGTGTCCCTCAGGGGTCTCTGTGGGCACCAGTACTATTTAGTGTCCATCAGTGACATAGGCAGTGGGATCAAGTTCACCCTCAGTCTGCAGGTGACACACCTAAGGACACACCTCAGGCCAACCAAGGGGACCTGGACAAGTTTTTGAAGAGGGCCCACAGGAATCTCATGAGGTTCAGCAAGACTCAGGCTGGGGGATGAATCGATTGAGAGCAGCCCTGCTGAGAGTGACTTGGACATGCTGGTGGATGAGAGGCTGGTCAATATGTGCTTGCAGCTCACAAAGCCAGCTGTATCCTGGGCTGCATCTCTACCAGGGATGGGGGATTCTGCCCCACTGCCCCGCTCAGGTGAGACCCCACCTGCAGAGCTGCCCCAGCCCTAGGGAATGACATTAGAAGGATGTGGAGCTGCTGGAGCCAGGCCAGAGGAGCCACGGAGATGCTGCAAGGGCTGGAGCCCCTCTGCTCTGGAGTGAGGCTAGGAGAGCTGGGGTGTTTACCTGAATAAGAGAGGAGATGGTATTATGGCCTTTCAGTTTTAAAGGGACATAAAAGGAAATGCCGGGGGTTGGGGGGGGGGTAATGCTTCAGCAGGCCCTGTTGTGGCAGGGCAAGAGGTATTGGGTTTAAACTAAAGGAGGGTCAATGTAGATATAACAGAAGATACAGATATAAGGAAGATGTAGTGTTGCTCTGTTCTTTTGAGAGTTCTCAAGTTCTTCTAAAAGTTCCTTATACCTTCTGATGTTTACATATTTCTACTGAATTTTCTCACACTATTCATATAAACAGTAATTGTTTTGCATTCTTCTTTGTGGGTGGAGAGAATTGATAGACTGTTAGTTTGACCAGTGTGGTTGGAGAAGTGGTAATTTCACCCTCCAATCCACTGTCACTTTTATTATTCTGTATATAGTGGAGTCAGCAAATTAAGTTTGCTCTTTGGGTTATTTTCTTTCCCCTTTTGCATCTAGCATCTGTGTGTGAGTGATTTTGTGTCTAGTGTGACAATGTAGATATAAGGAAGAGGGGTTTCTTTATAATGAGCGTGATAAAAACACTGGGACAGGTTGCTTGGAGAAGTAGTAGGTGCCCCATCCTTGGGAGCATTCAAAGATGGAACTTCAAGCAACTGGGTCTAGTTAAAGATGTCCCTGCTTGTTACAGGGGGGCTGTACTAGATGACCTTTAAAGGTGATTCTGCAGCAGAAGTTAGGTCAAGCACATTCCCTATGCTAGAACAGCCCTGCTAGTCCTTGCTTGAGCTTCTCTATAGTTAGCTCACTGGCCGCCCTTGTCCTCTAAAGAATAAAGCAGTGTCTCTTTCTCCTCTCTGATACAAAACCTATAATTTGATAAGACAGTGTTTCTGAAGAGTATTCTCATACCTGTTTAAAATGGAACACCTGAAGCTTCAAATTTCATCTTTAAAAGACAGTTTAAAAGTCTGTTGTTCATTTCTATTGAATATAGAGATATCTTTATATGTAAGATAGAACTGGTTGGTTTGTAACTGTTTGGCCTGGTCTGAGAATGGGCTGGTGCTCTCGTCCCTAGTGCATTGAGAATTCAGGGGCTTTTTCTGATTTGTGTTAGTCACCAAGTGTTTGTCTATAATGGCATTTAAAATGGGATCAAAAGCTTTTTTTAATCGCTTGCATGTATACTATTAGTTAGATGCATGAAAAGGCCTTTGAATTCTTTAATAAATGTGTTCTGCTTTTTGTTGCATACAAAGCAGATTTCCTATTGCTCACTGTAAGTAAGGTCTTGAAAACATCATATGTCACTGCTGCATCACCTGTATGGTCCATGTGCTCAATAAAACAAAGCAGTTATGCCAGGAAAAAATATGCATGTCTGTGCCTTTTGAAGTTGATGGAATTTGGTTTCTTTTTCTTATTTTCATGTTCTAACCATGGATCTCTGCTTTTTAGATCCAGATGATCAATTTAAATTAACAGAAGACACACGTCAGCTGGGACTTGTGGTTTGCAGAGGGACTTCTGTGGTTCTGATCTGTCCACAGGATGGAATGGAAGCTATTCCAAACCCTTTCATTCAGCAGCAAGATGGCTAATGCTTTCTTTGGATTGTCTCTGAAAACTTCAGGGGGTGCAAGTTATTGGAGAAAACTATCAGTGTGTGAGAAGCTTCCTGTTTTGGGGGGAGTTTGAATGTGTATTTGTTAGTGTGAAAAAAGTCAACTTTTATTTTTGTGGCTTTCATAAATGATGAGAGGATGTGGAATGTAAGAGGCATGTTCTTGTTTTCCTCCCAGCCCCCAAATAAGTATGTAACTATGTTGTTTAGACCTGACAGAAGAGAACATAATGTTATGAATTGTCTGAGACCTTCTTGATCTTGTGTGTTTTCAAACAACCCCATAAAATTAGTTATGAATGCCCTCAATATTGGTTATATTCTTTCCATTTTTAAATACATTAAAATGCCTTTAATCTAAATTAAAAGCCTAAATACAGTAGAACATGTTTTTCTTCCTCTTAAATATCAGTACTCAGCTAGGTAAGCATTATGTTGTAGTCTTCTGCTGAATTCAGTCTCTTTTGTGCAGGAAAATTACTTCCTTGTGTAGCGTCATCACCTTTACAAGGGATGTAGCCAAGAAGGTCTTTTTCAGCACTTGTTCCAGAAATTGTGGGCTGTGATCTGTGGATCAGCAGGCTCACAGATTTCTACAGAAGACTGATCTAACTTGTGGGGTAATTCTTGGTTGAGTAACCTAAACCTTGTGGAGGTAGCTATTTGTTACTTGGAATTTTAGGGGAAGAATATTTCATATCCTAACATTTGTTCAATTGTAGGCAGTGTCTGGAAGCACTACTTATTTTTATATTGTAGCTATTCACTTGTGGTTTTGCTTGTTATAACTTGATTTGTAAGTAAACATTTTTATTTCTTTTATACTGCAGAAAATGCAAGATTTGAGAAGTTCTGAGTGAATAAACACAATAAATCTGTTTGTAAATGTCTGGTTTTTTGTCTGTAAAAGTGCACTACAGCTGACAATACAGTTCTCTAGCCATAAGTCTAAATTGAATTAGTTCAGGAGGTGCATAAGCACTGCAGGATCAGGAAGGACCAGAGCAAAAGCCATACTTCAAACAGGGAATTGATGGGAAAGGCCTGAGAGCATCTCATCCATCTTCTGAGATGTTTTAAAGACCGTGGTTGAAGTATGTGCCTGGAGCTTGTAACCTGCTTCTTCCACCTGCTCTTGCCTTTATAGAGGACCCTTTTTGAGGAGATTGTGGCAGAGTGAATTGTTTTGCTAGCAGCAGCAGTTTTGTTCCTGAAGGTTGTCAAGAACCTATGGCAAGTACAGGTTGTATTGGTTATTTTGGCCACAGCATCGTTCTTCCATGCATAGCCTTTCCTGTGTCAGCTCCAAAATGGGTGGGAGCTTAGAGTAAATTTCATTTTGGTGAATCTGACTTCCAGGAGGCTCTGAAAGTAGGGACCAGGTGTTGTGTGTAATGTATAGCCTGTGTGAAATTGGGTGCATTTTGATTTAATCTGGTGGCTTAGAGAGCTGTCTATAAAGTTGTGCTTGCTTGTGAAACTGCACAATTCAAAAGAGAATCCTTATTTAGAGTGTGAGGAGTAGAATTTGCTTGCCATCAGCCTGAGCAGAGTCTTGAACTGTCCTTTAGGTGGGAGAAAGATTGCTGTTGTTGATACCAGTAGTGTGCAGAACTATTTTTGCACTCTTAAGTATAGCATCAGAAACAGACCTGCTGGGGCTCTCTGGGGTGGATTCTGAACTCTTAAGTGCTGGGAGATCTGGCTGAAGCCATCTGTCAAGTGTGTAAACTCTGGAAAGGGGCATGTTCCCAACATTTCCTGCTCAGTTGGCTGGTTGCTTGGTCTTCATTGTGAGCTGCATGGTTCTCCTTTTCTGCAGTGCAGACTTTGAGGTTATACTTGGGAGTCAAGTACCTGAAAACAAGAATATGAAAATGATGGGTGACAGACATTTTAGCAGGGTCTGTTGTGATAGGACAAGGAATAATAATTTAAGCTAAAAGAAGGGCAATCCAGACTAGAAATAAGGAAGAAAGTTTTTATGATGCTATGGTAAGACACTGGCACAGCTTCTGTTTGCTGAGCTCTGCCAAGAACTGGGAGTGAGTCTTGCTGGTATGGGTAAGGGACTCTACTTCAAGGTCTTTACACAAGTTTCTTCACGTAACAGCTTTGGAAAAATTTGCTGTGGCATTAGCTGTTCTTTGTCCCACATCTGTGTTTATTTAGTGCTTTCAGATTGAGGATGACTGAACATGTGAAGCCATCTAGGTTTGAATGGGGCCTCACTCCTTCCTCTTCTCTCTTACTGAAGTATAAAGTTAGATACATAATAACTGTAATATCACTTTGGTATTTGATTAAACTTGAACTAATGGAAGTTGAGGTGATGGTTGCTTTTTTCCAAATGGGTTCAGTATTTTCTACAACTTCTTTATATTTACTCAGTGCATTGGAATCCTTTGGTTGTTTCTTCTGCTTTTTCTTTTTAGCCCAGGTGCTTTGCTTGGCTGATGGCTCCCCTTATTTGCTGTTGTCTTACCTGGTAAAAGAAGATGCCAGTCAAATCTGTATTTTTTAGGTTATACTGCTGTTCTGCTAATGCTGTTCAGAAAGCAGCAGAAAAGACAGAAGAGGAAAGCAGGAGAGTAGAAAACATTCTATTTTTAGGACAATATTGGCTTATCTCATACTTATCCTAGCTAGGGGGATAGGGTTTCCAGAGATGGAAAGTGTTGCATAAAACCGAGTTAAAATTAACTGCCTGTTAGTCTACAAGCATGGAGCCTGCACAAGAGCCACAGGAGCTGGAACCTCAGACAGAAATGATTGCAGACACAATTCTTGAGGTTGGAGAGAGACTCTTCCAGGTCAGCCGTAGGGTGCTTTCAGTACACAGTCGATATTTTGAAGCCATGTTTTTTGGAGGAGCAAGAGAGAGCTCTGAGCAGCACATAGTGATCAAAGGGGTTGATGCAGTGCCGTTTCAGGCACTACTTGAGTTCACTCGCACAGCGCAAGTGCTTATAGGTCAAGAAAATGTGACCAGCTTACTGGAAACAGCTGATTTTTTTCAGTTTGACAGGGTGAAATTGTTGTGTGAGAAATTTCTGGAGAGAGAACTGCATGTTTCAAACTGCCTTGGCCTGATGATCTACTCACAGCAATTTGCCTTCACAGAGTTGTATGTGTCTGCTATGAATGTGGCTCTCACTCACTGGGGGGATGTGATATGCCAGGAAGAATTTAAGGCATTACCCAAGGAAATGCTGGTGCAGCTCCTGAAGAGTGATGACCTCTTCATTTCAAGAGAGGATGTGGTTTTTGACAGTATTATGATTTGGATAATGGAGGACCCAGCAACAAGAGAGGAAGAATTTCTGGATTTGGTGGGCGAAGTCAGGGTCACTTTTCTGAGTTTGTCCTTCCTTGATATCTTGGTGAAACGCAGCAAGCGTGCTGGAGAGACAGATATCTTCTCCAGACTAATAAAGAAGTTAGACAGCTGTCCCCCACCCAGCTGGCAAAATCCGAAACTGTGTCCTTATGCTGGCCGGAGCTATGACACCTTATATGTCCTGGGAGGAAAGCATGACAAAGAACAGCAAGAATTATTTCTCTTTCAACCTAAAACAGAGACCTGGCAGGCTTGTTCTCCACTGCAGCGCAGGAACCTCACCCAGTATGCAGTGGCAGCAGTAGGTAACTTACAGAGAAGGGAGAAAGAGCAGATGTGAACAGAAGTTGAGACTGAAGGCCATATGCAGGGAGTCCAACTGTTGCTGTAAAACTGGTGTGCACAGCACTGCTAAAACCTCATTCATATTGGTGTTCATATTTGTTCAAAGAATGGTTTTGTCTTCCTTAGTCCTGGGAGAATGCTAGACAACGCTATCTCATATAGCAGAAACTATGCAGTCTACCAAGCTCCTTACCTTGGCTTTATCTGGAATTAGTCTAAGGACTTGGCTTTAAGCAGTGTATTTTTTGGCCTTCTCTTTTGTAGTGATTAGACCTATGACAGGTGACTTCTGATTTATAGTTGCCATTAAATTAAACTTTTCCATAGATGTTGGGAAATCTTCATGCCTGGAGACTTTCAAGCCAGCTCAATATTATCGGTTCCTGTATTAGTGTTGCTAATAGTCTCATTTCTGGTAGGAGTTTGGAAGTGAAATCTCTGAGGTTCTTTCCAACCAGTGTTTCCATGATCCTATTAAAAAATGGGAGCAGGCTTGGAAAAACTGGCTGCATACTGTAGGCCCAAGGTATCTGTGTGGATGAGGAATTAAATACTGCAAACTGATTGATAGAGCAGTGATTTTCTCCCCTCATCTTGCACCTTATCAGTACAGCCCAGGGTGAAATGAGCAATCAGGTATCAGGAGCAACTTTTAGCCTTCACATGACTAGTATTTTCTTTGCTGTATTTCCAGGGAGCTTCCTTTTTGTGACAGGAGGATATTTCCGGGATGAGATTGTGTGGTACAGTGTGGATTGGGTACTCATCTACAACTGCTTGGACAATTGCTGGCTGGAAGGGCCAGCCATGAAGAAGTCCCGCAATAGCCACTGTGCAGTAGGAGTAGGGCTTTACTTGTATGTTCTCGGAGGGAGCACAGATGAAGGGATAATCCCAGCAGTGGAGCGCATGGCTTTGATGCAGTCAGAGTGGGAAAGCATGAGTCCTATGGTTCAGCCTGTGGAGAGAGGTGACGCGGTCAGTGTGGGAACCAGGATCTATGTGGTCTGTGGCCTGGATGAGAATGGACACGTATATGATGGAGTGCAAAGGCTGAACACAGAAACAGACAGCTGGGATGTCATCTCGTTCTCCCCTCTTCCAAGGTAAGAAATAATATTCTGGGGCCTGGCAGAAGACAAAGGATTCTAGTGTTGGTCCTGCTCCAAGAAGAGGTTATAGTGTAGAAATCCATAAGTCCTGTCCCTGCAACACTTCTGTGATTCTCTGTTTAAACAGGACTTCTGATTTGAGGACCAAGGTCATCCTGAATATTTTAGGGGCCAAGTCTTTCTATTGATTCTGATCAAGGATTTCTTCTCTCTCAGGTATGACCTCTGCATCACATCTCTGAATGGGGCTCTGTACACTGTAGGAGGGGAAGCTTTTCGTTTTGATGTGGAGACAGATGAATGGACCCAGGTGAATGAAGAATGCTTGACCCAGAAGTTCTTCATGGGATGCAGCACTGTGAATGGACAAATTTATCTCCTTGGACAGAGGAAGGGAAACAGCACCCTCCCCATTGCAGTCCTCTTTGATCCCTACACTGATGTGTGCCAGGTCATAGATAACAAACTCCCTTGCCCCCTTCCTATTCATGGCTGTGTGTCTGTGCGAAGATTTGATACGTGGGCATAAAGAGTGGAAGATCATGTGCGTTACAGCTGAAGGGAGTTAGATTGCATCAACTTTGGCCTGTGACATTTTAAAAATTTTGTTCCTTTGTAATTTTACCTTTTTTTTTCCGACTTGACAAATTAACTTAAAGCCAGTGCAGTCTTTGTCTACACAAAGGCTGCAGGTGATTATTGAAAATGACCTGATGATGGTATTGACCTTGTGATTGGTATTGTTATGGTATATAAACTCCTTAGGGTTGATGCTCAGTAAAGGGCTGTTCTAACCTTTAACTGCTGTGTCTCTCTGTCCTTTGAACAACTGGAAAATCACTGCCCCATTGTTGGAAAATATCATAGAATTTAAATAATCAATTGGGTGTCAAGGTGAAGTGATATGTGGAATAAATAAATAGACTGCACAACTGGGGTAGTTATGAAGTGGGTATGTATTGTCAGCATCTGGCACAAGTGAGATAGCTCTCCAAAAACTTGTACCCCAAGCCTCAGTCTGACCCACACTTTTATTCCCAAAGGTGTTCCATATGCAGTACATTGCACAACTTTCCCATATATATTCAACCCCTGGCCCCGCCTGTCCTTGCCTCTCATGCTAAGTAGGTCCACACTCTTCTGGGCATGTGTGGTTTGCCGTGGTGGTCCGGTGGGGGTCTCTGGTGATCTCTTGATGCTGAAGATCGTGGTCTTCTTCATGGTTGAACTTTTGAACTCTTCCTTTTTGCACGTGCACTTTGGTGCTTATCTGTGTACGTCAGTCAGTCTTGATAGGCTTGGAGACAGAGAAGCGTCTTTATCTGGGTTCTTTGCATCTTTAGGCATTGTTCTTTGTGCAATAAGCTTCAGAAATTTGCATTTTCTTATGCCTGTACTATGGCAGAGATTTCTAAAGTAAAAGGTTAAAATTTAACACATAACTCTACAAGCGAAAATATAAATGCTTAAATCATTTTGTTAACTTAAGTGAACTCCAACAATCTTTTTTTTTTCCCCAAGGGAATCTTTATCAGGATTATAAACCCATAGTGCTGTAGGACAGAGAAAAACAAAAACAAAACAAAAAACCCAACCCAAACAGCAATTGCTGTCAAGCCATACTTAATATCAGTATCATTTTAGCCTGTGAAATAAGCAAGTTTCACAGGTTAATTATGGCTAAAATTACCTTTATTCAAGGCTGAAGCGCACACAGAAAGAGGGAGACTGTTCTGGATTTATGAATGCATGTATGTGATGACAGACATTTGCACGCTGAGTCTTAAGAATCTGGCTTCAGTTTCCTTAGTCCTCTTTGTGTTCACAGCTGCAGAGACTCAGAATAAAAACGCTCATCCCAAAGCACTAAAATGAGGGTGCAAGGAGCAGGGTCCTGCACATAGCTGTAATTAAAGACTGTATGAGAAAGAGCATTTCCTGGGCAGAACTGTGGACTTAGGGCAGTAGGGATTGACCTCCAAGGGCACTCAGGCCTCCCAAATGTGGAGAGAGAGTGACTGCCCCACTGGTGCAACAGAAGCAAGCTGGGAGGCTGCACTGCAAGCACTGCTGTCTTCTGTGCTGTCAGAGTCTGTTCTCTGATGTGACACAGCAAGAGAGCTCCTGAGCTGAATGATTAGTATCTCCAGAGAAGGGGAGAGGCCTTAAAAACTGAGAGGTGTTGGTGAAAAGCAGCCCTGCCACTGTGACAGCTCTGTCAGGACAGCAGGCCTGCAGACATGCAGCCCTCTAGGTCTGGTTTGGCTTCCTCTCCTTGCCAGCTCCCCCCCCAGAGCTGGGGGTCCCATGATGGGGCTGCAGCAGCCAAGGCTGGACCTGTTCTCTGGGCCCAGAAGCCAGTTGAGCCCTGGAGACTGTATGGGTCTTTTGAATTATGACATTCTCATGTATCATTTGGGGCTTTTAAAGAAAGCATCGTACTTGAAGGGACAAGGTACATTAATTCATGGGTGAACTCTTACACAGGGATCCCAATGAGAGGTCTTTCACCTCACTAAAGTGTATCTAGTGGGCGTAGGAATGTCCTCCTGTTGACAGAGAGACCAAATTACCCTTTGTCTCCTTAAAAAGCAAAAAAGCCCAGAAGTTTCTCTCCGCAATTTGGTTAAAAGACACCTCATAGGACCTTTGGGACTGCACCTCAAACTTAAGGATAGCCAATTGGACAGAAGTCAAAAAGTCCCACCTAAGCAATTCACTAGAAAAATAAGAGAACAAAAGAAGTAAGTGTTTCACCAGGAGTGAAGTGTGAAGTGTTTTACCAGAAGAAAGAATCTCTTGCCCTGGCTCGGGTTTTCTCTGCAAAGAGCTTTGTTATTTTGCCTTTTATTAAAACTTTTCTGTTTCCAGCACTTGTCTCAGAAGCCATCCTGCTACGTTTATGCCACCTGACGTAGCTGAGCTATCTCAGGTGTGATACTTTTCTCTGAGAGCTTATGAGACGTGGCTCGGAAGAGGTAAGTATCAAGTGGGGGTGAGGTGACATCCTGCACAAGGCTGATGTTCCACAGAGGGAGAAGGTGGCTGTCTGTCTTCCAGCATTGCAGCCTGCGGACCCAAACTCCAGAGTCCTTCAAGGTGATATAAATTATTATAATTTACGCCTCTGAGATATTGTTATATTAAATGTAGAAAATATCATTCAACATATGAAATGTTTAGTTTAATATAAAAGCACCCGCCAATGCTGCAGCCAGCCATCACCCCCCCCCCCATATTTGGGTTCCACCTAAACCAAACAATGTCTCATTTACAATCTAATCCATGTGGCTCACCCAGAGATGGGCTGTTCCAGGAACCGGACACCTGGAAGCTGATCCTGGTAAGGACTCGAGATTGGGATCTCTGGAAACCTCGGCTGATACATCTGGATGCCACAGTTCCAGTAACATCATCAGCAAGATCGTCCACACCTGGACTTGGATTGTTTGGACTCCGCCTAGAGAAAAGAACTTTATGAATATGGGGAACTCTGAATGGAAAGAATAGGTGGATGGCTGAAATCCTCGCCTCGGGCAGAAAATTTCCTATAAGAACTGCAGGGTCCGAGAGGGTGGTGTGAGTGTCCAGGGGAACCTCTGCTGAGAGGCTCCTTCCTGTCATGCACCCAGCGCTGATCCCGGGCTTGGCACTGCCCTTTTCCCTTGTGGCTAGCGAGATAGATTTTGATCATAAATAAAATTATTTTAATTTCATTTTTAATTTGGCTGGACAAATTTTCATTTATAACAAAGGGAAAACTCAAACTCAATGTTTGAGTTACATGATGTCAGACTGCCAGCAAGGTTCAAAGATTTTCCTACTGACATATGATCTGATATTGTAAAAAGATTTCATGCAAAATGTACACAAACCAGACTTTTTTTGGTATAATTAATTTTTTACATTTACTTAAAATTTTTTGTTATACTCTAAATTCTGAAAATTAGAACTTATGCAAGAAATTACAAGGTGAAGCATCATCTAACTCCTAAACTATCCAGGTAAAATGATAGTGTTGTAATACTTCTATTTTCCAATTTTAAAAATGAAATCTTAACACAATTAATACATCTGTATAGAAAGCTTCCATTTTTATGTATAATTTTTGGTGGAAAAATGTGAGTTTGGAAGAATTTAGTTCCTTTCAATTTTAGGAGACTTTTCCCTGAGTGGACATTCAGTAAGCAAAATCTTTTAGACATTAGAGCTATTTTGAAATGGTTTATCCCAGAACCTGACCATTTTATACTTCCCAAGTGAAAACTTGTTTACCATTTAAACCAGTGCCTTTCACATGCAAGTCTTTTCATGGGTGGCTGGCAATGAATACCACTGTGTTTTGGAATTGCGAATTGGTTAAATCTTCCCCAGTTTTAATTTATTATCTCATGAACCTTTTGGGAAGACTTTGAGATAATCACAGATAGGAGTCATAACTTCAGCAGCTTGCTCAATCCCTCTTCTCTTTATACAGTGGGTCTTTGGCTGGTAAACCCTTTTCTTCCTGGATGAATGATTATAGAGTAGTAGTAAAAGAATAATCCTAACACAATAATTATGGGAAACAAATCCTGAAGTGACTTAACTGCATATAGATGTGATGAAATTCACCACCTAGGCCTCAGACACACTGCAGTGAAGCCCTGTCCAGCCTCTCCCCCGACTCCTGTTCAGCCTTATTGCATTCCAAAGACTGCCTGGATCCTGGTGTTTTGCAGCAAGCCCTGTGTTATTCTTTGTTCTTTTCCAGATCTTCTCCTTTGCTCTTGTCACTCTCTTCAGTGTCACTTCTGGCATCTTGTCTTTTCTGAAGAAAATAAAGTGTTATAAATGAAAATTTTTCCAGCCAAATTAAAATAAAAAATAAAATATTTATTTTGCAATCAAATTCTATCTAGCCAGCCACAAGGAAAGAACAGACCTGAGCCCGGGGTCGGCCCTGGGTGTGCAACAAAGAGGTCAGCCTCAGCAGAGATTTTCCTCTATGCCCACACACCTCCATCCTGGCAGAAGTGGATTTTGTAGGGAAAATTCCTCCTGAGGCCAAGATTTCGGCAGTCAGTCTTTTCTTCTGTTCAGAGTCCATAGGTTAATAGGATTTTCTTTCTTGGTGATGAGGAAGAACAATTCCGAACAAGTGTCCGGAGTTGCTGAATCCCTTGATAAAATTTACGGGAAGGCTGCATTCACATGTATTTGCCCAGGGATTTCCATGATACCCATCTCGGGTCGTTCACGCGATGTTCAGCGCCTGGGGTCCCCTATCTCTCCAGACATGGCCTATCTCCTGGCCATGCCACATCCTTTTACTTGTAAATCGGGTTCTAATATACACCAGGTCTCACCTGCAAGGGTGGTGGGGGTTTCTAATATAAACGTGTATACTCCAACAAATATTCAATATCACATATATTGTTATGTGTAGTAGATATAATTTGCGCCATTTCTAGTATGATATATGTGATATTGAATATCTGTTGGAGTATACACGTTTGTATTAAGAATCCCCCCCACCCCTCACAGGAGAAACCTGGTGTGTGTTAAAACCCGATTTACAAGTAAAAGGATGTGGCTTGGCCAGGAGATGGGCCATGTCTGGAGAGATACGGGACCCCAGGTGCTGATCATCACTAAACACCTGAGATGGATATCATGGAAATCCTTGGGCAAATACATGTGAATGCAGCCTTCCCGTAAACTTCATCAGGAGATTCAATAACTCTGGACACTGAATTGTTCTTCTTCATCACCAAGAAAGAAAATCCTATTCACCTATGGACTCTGAATGGAAGAAAAGACTGACTGCTGAAATCTTGGCCTCAGGTGGAATTTTCCCTATAAAAACCGCTTGTGCCAGGATGGAGGTGTGTGGGCATAGAGGAAAACCTCTGCTGAGGCTGACCTCGTTGTTGCACACCCAGGGCCGACCCTGGACTTGGCTTTGTTCTTTCCTTGTGGCTGGCTAGATAGAATTTGATCGTAAAATAAATCTTTTATGTTTTTTTTCATTTTTAATTTGGCTGGACAAATTTTCATTTGTAACACATATATCATACTAAAAATGGCGTGAATTATATCTACTACACATAACAAAAGTTTAAATTGTATTTGATAATGGTATACATTCACAGCCCTCAGGTCTTAAGCTGGCAGGTAAAATAAAAAATAAGAGGTGTGATCATGTAATTAAAGCCAGTTCCTCAATTGTCCTTGCACTGGGAGACTGACTCAAGCTGACAGGTGGTAGTTTATTATGGTTTCACCCAATATTTCTCACCCTGGTAATGTACCTTGTAATGTGATTTCCTGAAAATAAGTTAGTATTTGTTCTACATACAGTTGTTCAACATATTTTTCTATGCAATTTATTACTGTTGAAGCTGTGAAAGCCAACACAGATTTGTCCAGCAAGCATATGCACTGGGCTCCTTATTTGCTATTTTCTACAATCTCGATGAGCATATCTGTCTTAGGTTACGATGTAAGATGTGACCAAAAGAATGTATTCTATCACCATCTTCATAAACTGTTAAAAACAGGCGGGGCAATGTTCTTTATCTCTTCCATGACTCAGCTCTGATAAAAACCTCCTGGGAAGATCTGCCAGTGAGCCATCAAGTCTCACTGAGTGGCTCATAAATTGCATCATCTCACTGTGAAATGCTCCGCTCATGGGGAGGAACCAAGCATTTCTACCTGGATATAATCTGAGTTTGGAACACCATGAGGAGCCTTACCTACTGGATTCCAAGAGAAGAGCTACATAACTTTCCTAGACCATCAGAGGAAGACCAGACCATTCTACAGGATCAGCACTTCAACAGAAATTGCACATAATAAATGGAAGCTTTCTATACAGATCTATTAATTGTGTTGAGATTTCATTTTTAAAATTGGAAAATAGGAGTATTACAACACTATAATTTTACCTGGATAGAACCATATCTATCACTAAATGAGACTGCAGCCACTGTTTAATTTGACTGCTACCACCACTCTGACCAACAGTGTGTCAGGTTGTATCCTGACTGTCAGTTTAAGCCAGTGTTTTCTACCTTTGTTTTAATTTTCCTATTAAATTGTAGTTCTGACTTGGAAGCTCCCACATGTTTGTTTTCAAACTAGTAGAGTGTCCTTCATCATTTCCTCAGAAAAAACTGCTTTTTCTGATAATTTAGCTTTGATGAAGGGGTAACTCAAGAAAGTTGAAGGCATAACACCAACATGGTGGAGAGGTTTTTTTTTTTGACCACAAGTCTAAAAGCTTTCACAAATCTTCCCAGATGCTCTCACAATGCCATCTCTCTCTGTTAGCAAGGCAGGCTAGGGAGCTGCCCTCTGATGACAACATTTGTCCCAGTGATCCCTATACGAATTCTGGCATGCACCAAGAGCCTGTGGAAGGCACCCAAAACTCAGAGATGCAAATAACAATATGCTGTCTACCAGGCTTACCAGTTTATCCTTCCTTACTCCACTTTGGACCTACCAACAGGTTCCAGTTCTCAGAGAAGCCATTAGGCAGTGAGGAGAACGGTCTGTGGATGGCTCCCATGTGACTAGAACATAGCTGCAAGCTGGAAGTGAGCTCCTGCTCTGATCTTTGTGAGATAAGGCATCCATACAACTCCCAACATACGCCTTAGGAAGCTGTTTGGCTGTTTGTGGGGCAATCCGTTTTGCTCCTTCCTTCCTGCAGGGCTGGTAGGAGTCACCCTGAACCTCATGTTCTCTCATGAGTGGTGGTGGCACAAAGGAGACAAAGACTTTTCATGCCTCACCACAGCAGATGACATTGAAGATCATTTGGATGATCACATAGGACCAGAAAATGTGTAACAACTGCAGGATCATCAGGAAAGCATTTATGAGACAGTTTATGGGGAACAACTAAACTTTTGTCATTAAGTAATATACGCTATGGGAAAGAGAGGGACAGGCAAATCAGAAGACACAAGGCTAAAGCAGGTTAAGTATCTTCAGACTTACAAGGATCAAGTGTCTTTCTGCAGAATCACTTGGCTGATGAGTTCCCAGGGCAGAGCTGAGCTGAGCCAGGCTGGCACCACCAGGCTTCACACTGTGCCCAGCTGTCACAAAGCAAGTCTCAGAGGACCTGCAGAAGCTCTGTATTAAAATCACTAACAATGCCAGAGGCTTTGCAGACGGGTCAGTTATCAGAAACCTGCAATGCTCTCTTAGAAGAGACAGGAACTGGCAACATTTCTCCTAAAATAAATCTTAAGAGGAACAATGGACAAAAGTGAAACCATAAGGGGACCTCAGTTAAATAAAAAGATAATGTCTTTTTAAAATGAAGTTAGGGAAGAGTTAAGGGTGCAGATGACCAGCAGGGCACAGCATTATTTTTAGCAAAAGTCACAGAAAGTCTGTATCCTCAGTGATGAGAACAGAAAGGTGGAGAGCACTGGTTTAGAAATGGAAAGCAGACAGGACAGAGAGCAGCTCAGCACAGGAGACAAATGATGAGTTGCTAGTATTGTCTTCCTCCACAAGTTACCTATGACATGAATATATTGTATGCTAGGAAACCCTGTTGGACAGAGCATGTATTTGCTCTGCACTTGTTTTCCTAGAAGTCTGCTTCTTGCTGTTGGTGCTGAGACGTGCTGATCTCAGTAGACCCTTAGTCTGATCCAGGACACCTGTTACCTTCTTTGTCCTTACATGATGGTACAGCAGGTTGGGATTCTGGGACTTCACACTTAGTAGTGAAGACAACTGAAGTTGTGCTTGTTCTCAGGTAAGTTGCCTCAAGCTTTTACTGCTTTTCTCTCTAAGGAGACATATGACTACCAGAATCTGGGACTCATCATGCAAAGTCAGACTCATAGGCATCCAGACTAAATGGCAACATGACCAAAGTTCAAAACTCGGCATCTTCAGTGGTGGTATGCAGCAAGGGCAGGGACAAAGGACAGCAACATAGACTTATCCCTTTCTGTGTACATAGCATGTCCTATTTTTAAAATTCTTCTTGGTGTAACAAATGAAATGTTTGGTTTGAAAGAAAACAGAAAGATTAGACTATAACGCTAGTGTTACAGAATAAGTTTATGGGAAGTTAGTCACTATCAGCTTTTCCAGGCAACTTGTCAATGGTAAAGGAAAAAGAACAACTTCAGCCCAGTTAAAGGCTGAAAGCGTTGCCAGATGTGTGTACGCAAAAGCCATTCTCCAAGGCTGGTACCTGTGTGTGGTTTCTGGAGGAATCATTGCCAATGCCCTCCCAGCACGTCAAGTATCCTACATCCTGAATCCCTCAGATTCAGGATTTTAGATATTTCAGATACATGGTGGGTAACTTTAAATTTACTGTGCTGTTTTTTCTATACTAATTGTATCTTAGTAGACCTTTGAGCTTTAAGGCTTTTTTAGTTGCTAAGAATTTCTTGGGAAATTCTAAATGGTATGGTTTGCACCTTCTCTCTCTCATAGGAACCAGTATTTATAACATTAGGAGCATCTGATCCTGCATGCTGCTGCCTCACTAGGACGTATCAAACACCTCCACAAATCATCAGTGTTCCCCACCACACTACAGCTCTCTGAGGTCCTGTAAAATCTCAGGAAGAGAATTTTGTGTTTTATGCCCAGTCTATGGAAACCCAGATAAACACCCATGAGACATATGTAGGTGCAAATATGCTGGAAGAAAGATTTTTAAGTTTTTGTGAATCGATCTGTCCTTCCAAAATTGCTCTCTTAATACCTCATATTTTCTTCCAGATGCCTCCTCTGTGTATTGAAGGCCTTTTGTAATGACAGTAAATCACCCTTGGCCTGGGGCAGGTCCTACTCATGGGCTATAATGGATGAGCTCTTCAATTACCTGTGCTTTTTCAGTTGACTGTGCTGCAAAAGTCATGCATACATTTACAGGACCCTCATCAGGACAGGCCAACACCTCCACACCCTAGCAGACAGGAAGTCCATTCCACACATGAGCAGGGCCCAGTGCATGGTGCAGTGGTGTTGTATGAGAGCTGAAGGGGTTCACCTGCACAAGGGTCTTCGTAGCAGCACTTGTGCCTTCTACTTTGCACCCCCAGGGAGCTGACAGTGGGACAGGGGCATAGGGGGCTGACTGAACCACCTGGTTGTGGCTGTGCTGTGGTGAGTCACCTTCCTCTTCACATCAAAGGGCAGGGTGGTGTTATGTGTAGTAGATATAATTTACGCCATTTCTAATATGATATATGTGATATTGAGTGTTTGTTGGAGTATACACGTTTGTATTAGGAGTCCCCCCCACCCTCACAGGCGAAACCTGGTGTATGAAACCCGATTTACAAGTAAAAGTATGTGGCCCAGGTGCTGATCATCGAGTGAACAACCTAAGATGGATATCATGGAAATCCTCAGGCAGATACATGTGAATACAGCGTTCAGTAAATTTCATCAAGGGATTCAACAGCTCTGGACATCTGACACCAAGAAAAGAAATCTCTTCAAACTATGGGACTCTGAATGGAAGAAAAGACTGACTGCTGAAATCCTGGCCTCAGGCTGAATTTTTCCTATAAAAACTGGTTCTGCCAGGATGGAGGTGTGTGGGCATAGAGGAAAATCTCTGCTGAGGCTGACCTCTTTGTTGCACACCCAGTGCCGACCCCAGGCTCAGCTCTGTTCTTTCCTTGTGGCTGGCTAGATAGAATTTGATTGCAAAATAAATATTTTATTTTTTATTTTAATTTGGCTGGACAAATTTTCATTTATAACAGTGGCCATCAGTGAGCAGTAGAAGGAGAGCTCCAGGAGGTAGAACCAGCCCAATACGCGTCGTAGAGGCTGTAAGACAAGTGAGGGGCAGTGTGACAGCCCTGCCTAGCTCTGGGTTCAGGAGAGGGAAAGAGTCTTCCCCTTCATTCATCCCATGTTGGGACAGCAGGTGTTGGTCATGCCAAAATTTTCCTGTTCCCACTGGTTGAACTGTTTGCTGATGTATTGACAAGATCAGTCTAAAGCCAGGACTAGCCCTGGTCTGTCTGAAATGGGATTAGGAGCAGCTGGAGTCTCCTCTCTTCAGAGGTTCAAACACCTGATCTCTATCCCTTCTTTGAGGTGTCAGATGTCCTGACCACCTTTTGTGGCTACAGACAGCCACTTCCAAACAGACTTTGGTGACAGAGAAAGTGAGAAGAGGTGCCTGGTCTGAGTAGAGCTCTCCATGGGCTGTCATGTGGGAGCATGTGTGAGAAGCTCATCATGCAGGTGTCAAACTGTTTGCACAATGCATAATGTGAGGACAAGGGACCAGAGGGGTGTTGAAATAAGACAGGTGGATATAATGAGTTATACGTATAAAGCTTTTTGTCATAAGGTGGTGCTGTCTCCATACTTGAAGGTTTTCAAAATTAAACTGGAAAAACTAAACTGGAAAAATCTGGTAACTTGGTCTGATCTCACAGCTAAGTGCTGCAAGCAGGAGGTTGGACAAGAATCTTTCTTATTTCTCTTCCAGTATGAATTATCTTGTGATTCCATGTACATGCTGCTCATCTGTTGCGGAAATTCCAATCTGCACATGGTGTGGTCCTACAACCGGCGCTTCTGTGCATAAAGAAGCAGTAAGAACCCAGAGCACTTTAATGACATGTAAAGACCATGGGAAGAGGCAGTGCAAGAACTTAGTGTACCCATGCTAGATCCAATTTGGCTCTGAGCATTGGAGAAACTGGTTGGCAAAATGCATTTATCATTAGTGAATATACAGGATGTCATAGGGAGAGTCTTTGGAGCAGTGGGCAGCAGTCACAGTCAGGACAGGGTCTGCTCCTGTCTGAGATGCAGGAGCTGTGTGTGGGTATCTGTGGGGAACACTTACAGCAGGATCTAAGACAAGACCGGCAGGGTTACATCTCTGACACCTAGCCAGCTCCACCCAGGGAAAAGGTGTTATGTGTAATTGTCTTGATTTGAAAAGACAGGAGTCTGTGAAGGAAGGCAAAAGCCTCCTGTGAAATGGAAAAGGTAAACCCCCGTCCTCTGAATTACCACAATTTTATAAAAGGCTCTCAGGCAAAGATATGGGAATGGGAATAACAGTTTTTTACTACAAGAAAAACTAAATAAAAAAATAATAATAAAAATGTAATTAGTAGAAACAAAACTAGTGATGGAGTCAGAAGCCTGACAGCCTGAGGAGTCAGGGTGTTGGTAGTAATCCAGTTAAAATGGTGGCTGCTCCTCCTGGAGTGGCAGATGAAATGCTGCTGAAGTGGTGATCTGTAGAAGGGTGTAGTTTTCTCTGAAGGTCTGGTAATAGAGTAGATGGGCCTGGTCTTCCTCTGGGAATCCAGCAGAGAAGAGAGCTGCTTCTCTGGGAATCCAGTGAAGGGGATGCTCAGTGTCCCCAAAAAGTGCTGATTTTATGCAAGTAGGGATGCTTGACTCCTCCCTCTGGGTGGAGCCTCTCACACTGGATGATGTAACTTTACCGGTCATGCAGTGAGTCATTAAATGGCCCATTAACAGAAGATATCTCCCTGGAGGGAGACACTGTTTTTGGAAGAGATAAGAAAACTGCCCAACCTCCAACAGATGGCAACAGAATTCATGCTTGTCTTACAAGCCAGGACAGTAATGAATATAATTCGCACCAGTATAATATGATGTATGTAATATTTGATATTGCTGGGAAGATGCACAGGTTGGCATTGGGAGTTGCCCCCACATATTCGAAAACCAGTCTCTGACAAAACCTCATTTGCAAACTAATACATGTGGCTCGCCTGGAGATGGGTTGTTTCTCGAGGTGATACCAGAACACCTAGGCATTGATCATCCCAGCAAGACTGGAGATTGGGATAGCTGGGATCCTGCAGGCTGATACATCTGAATGCTGTGTTCCAGTAACTACATCAGGGAGATTCATCACTATTTTGGACACCGAATTGTTCCACCCCAGCACAGAGAAAAAAGACTTTATGAATATGTGGGACTTTGAATGGAAAGAAAAGGCTGATTGCTGAAATCCTGGCCTTGGGCAAAATATTCCCTATAAAAAACACTTGTACCAAGAGGGTGGTCTGTGGGCATAGGGGGACCCTCTGCTGAGGATATCCACTCTGTGATGCACCCAGCGCCGATCCTGGGCTTGGCAGTGTCCTTTTCCTTGTGGCTGGCTCAGAGAGAATTTGATCGCCATAATAAAATTTTTATTTTTATTTTTTAATTTGGCTGGATCATTTTTTATCTATAACAAAGGGAACTTCTGAATCAGGGTTGAGGATGATTCTGCTCCATACCCCTGAATTTGTCCTTTGGCTTTGCACCCACAGTCATGACCATGCATTGTCTTTGGATGGGCTCTTTAAAGTGGCCTTGGACCATCAGCCTCATTTGCAATGAACAAAGAGCCCTTGAAAGGTGTCACTTCACAGCATGACCCTACTTACATACTTACATCATACAGAACAGCCAGTCCAGAGAAGAATGAGGTGAAATAAAATGTAAATCTCCAACTAAAACGGAAAACAAGGAATTAAGAACTCCCCCAGAGTTGAAATAGCTCCCCAGGCTGTGTCTAGGATGCCTACAGGTGAACCTGTGCTTGTTTGGACAGAGATTTGCAGAATCTCAGCTCCGCTGGCACATTGAAGCATGTGCTGTAAGGTATCACAGTATCCACTGCTCAGCCAGGGTCTGCTGAGATCCACACTTTGCCCAGATTCCTTGGGCATTCCATCAGTGCTAAAGAGGATGCAGTAAAGACTGCCAAGATGCCTCTCTGTCAGAGTCCAGAGCATCCCTCTGGCTGCCCCGGATGACTTGAGACCCTGGCAAAGAGCCCAGGAACCTTGGAAGCAAGTCAAAAACATCTGTGGCTTCGATTTTAGCCCATGGGAGAGGCTGCCAACCTTATATGAGGCACTACAAGCCAAAAGGGCTTGAGTAATGTAATAGAGGAATTGACATAGGGTGGAAAAGTAGAATTTTGGGATTTTTTTAGAATGTAATTCAGGGGACAAGATGAAGGGATTTGGGCGTGTCCTAACCTTCTTCTTGTTCTCCTTGTCCTCCATGCCTCATTGTGATAGTGACATTTTTCTATTGGTCTAGGATAGGGAGACACTATCCAACATAGATTTTAGGTATTGGCACAGGAACTGTAAACATGGTCCACGCAATTTTGAGTATATAATGTCGGAGAAGCCCAGGGCTGAAAGGAGACTGCCATGGCTTCTGTACTATCTGAATCTCGGTAGGTCAGAGATAAACTATTATAGATAAGAAAAAATAAACAATCTTGAAAACTTGGCTTCATGCACTCCAGACCTTTTCTTCAGCAGCCAGGCTGGGGAAAAAAAGGACTTTCACACTGTTGGGGTCTTGTCAAGTGACCCTGACACGTCTCCCTGGATATTTGTTGTATGGATATTTGTAGATCACCTATCAAATGCTTATACACCCCAGACAGTAGAAGGCACCCAATTTTTCTCAGTGATGGCACAGGAATACTGGGGGATTTACTACTTTCTTCAGAAATGCTGCACTAGGAAGCACTGCACAAGCTTTCAGGTGGAGAATATATTTTTTTAAACATAATTACATGATTCAAGCACTGAATAATTTCTTTTTCCAAGGGGGAAGAGGAGTAGGTCTCTTACCTGATGGGGGTGTTTATGTATATATAGCATTAAACCTTAAGGTGAGAACCAGCGATAACTTGATTCTCTTGATCAAGACACTTGGTGACTCCTCTCTCTACCTTGACTCCATGTATTAATAAGATGTGTAGGAAGATCTACTATAAGAGAGCAAACAACTTAGGGAAAAGGAAAGCTGTGAAGACTTCGGTGCTTTCTTGTGTTGTTAAGTTTTAATCTCCCTCTTTCATGGCTTGCACTGCCTCCTTACTCCACTTCATGGATTCATTTTCTGCCCAACCATCCATGCTGACAGTATCTTAAATTTTCAATTTTGTATCAAGATCATCTTTGAAAATAAATTTAACGCATCTTAAGGGGCTTTGGTATTCAAAATCCCTCTGAGCATCTGAAATTTAAACCTATTCTCCATCACAGCCAGTAGACTCTGTTGAGGCAAATTTAACTTTTCAAAAGTAAAAGTGGGAAGGGAGAGAGAGAGGGAGAGAGCTGGCAGTGCTGCAGCATGGCTCTGTGTGCAGTAAGGGGACCTTGCCTCGTGGGACAGAGGCTCTGCTCGCAGCCACAGCAGCTCCCTGGGAGTGTGTTTGGGGTAAGGACACGACAGAGGGTATTAATAATGTGCAGACCTATTGGACATCTCCATCACCACAAGCTAACCCAACTACCTGGCCTCACAGAACTTCTTCATCAGCCTGGGGTGGTCCTGGGCTCGCTGGTGCCTGAACCAGGTCTCCACCTTTCTGACAGGCAGGTCACTTTGCTTGGCTAGTGCAACCAGTTCCTCCTGGAAAACAGAGTAGGGAGGAAGGACTGAGCCTTTTGGAGGCTGTCATTCCCTGTGAGGGAGGAGGAGCTCTGCTTCCAGGGCCTGCTTCTGCCTGTCTACCTTTGCCCAAAGTACACCTTTCTTTGAAAAAAAAATTGTATCAATTCTGTATTTGTGAACTCCCAGAAGATTGTTTTGGCCATTTTAAAACTCCAATTCAGACATATCTAAATGCAGGTTCAGAAGTAAGCACAGTGTCTCCCCGGTTAAGTTTTGCCTGCTGTACACAGTGGGATGTAATGGCTGGCTATAAAAGTCTAAATACTTTTTTTTTCATCTCTGATACAATTTTGGCTTATAATTATCAGCTACTGATAGAAAACCTGAAGATGAAAGAAGTTTCAACTTGTAAAGATAAAGAAACAGACACATGGTGCACTCCATAATGTCAGTAAGCCATTCAGCTGTTGAAGTGGCAGTCACAGGCTTGAAGGCATCAATTCTATCATTCCCATTTTCTGCATGAATGCCAAATAACATGACAAGAGTTAAGGTTTATAAACTGTGATCAGAATTAATGTGAAGATGAGCTCATGAGCATTTTATAATTAATCTGACAAAGCTTCATCGTGATTAAAGTAAATTATTTTTTAAAATCCATGCATCAGTGTGAGTCATGATCCAGACCGAGAGACTGGTGGTGGATGGAGCTAAATCCAACTGGACTGGTGACCAATAATTTTCCCCTGGGCTCAGTTTTGGGGCCAGTCATGTTTAGTATTTTCATCAATGATCTGGACAAGGGGATGGATCAAGGACACTCTCAGTCATTTCCCAGAGGACACCAAGCTGGATGGGATGTTGATTTGCTGGAGGGCAGGAATGCTCTGCAGAGGCAATTTGACAGGTTGGGTCAATGGGCCAAGGCCAGCAAGGCAAAGGGTCAGGCCCTGCCTTTGAATCAATAGAACCCCATGGTTTGCAGCAGAGTGGCTGGAAAGCTTCCAGCAGAGAAGGGCCTGGGGGTGCTGGTCAACAGCAGCTGAACATGAGCCCAGGTGTGCCCAGGTGGCCAAGAAGGCCAATGGCACCTGGCCTGTACCAGCCACAGTGTGGCCAGCAGGACCAGGGCAGTGACTGTCTCCTGTGCTGGGCACTGCTGAGTCATTTCAAATCCTGTGTTCACTTTTAGGCCCTTCATGACAAGAAAGTCACTGAAGGGCTGGAGCATGTCCAGAGAAGGGAACAGAGCTGGGGAAAGGTCTGGAGCACAAATTTGATGAGGAACAGCTGAGGGAGCTGGCAGCAACTCAGCCTGGAGAAAAGGAGGCTCAAGGGAGACCTTCTTGTTCTCTACAACTCAACTGGTAGAAGTATAACAAGATGAAATGGCCTCTAGTTGTGCAAGGGGAGGTTTAGATTGGAAAAACTTCAAGCCCTGGCACAGGCTGCCCAGGACAGTGGTGGAGTCCTCATTCTTGAAGAGAATTAAAACATGTGTAGATGTGGTACATGGGGACATGCTGGTGGTCTTGGCAGTGGTGGGAGGATGGCTGGACTTCATGATGTCAGAGAGTTTTTCCAACTTAAATGATTCTGTGATTCTGAAGGACTTGGAGTTCTGCCAAAAATAAGCAGCCTTAATAGACTCTACCCAAAGGAGTGGTGGCTGCCTTCCTGCCAGAGCCAGCAGCTCTCACAGCAGCTGCTGTGTTTGACATGCATCAGGTCAGGAGGTGCTGGGATTGCAGCTGTTGAACATGTTGGAAGCTGCTGCAATATCTGCTTATACATCTCTTCCCTGGAAGGATGGCTAACAGTAACTGCCTTGCTTGCAAGGTTGGTTGGCCTGGCCTGGGGATAGAGAGAAGGAGTTGCTTGTCTGGGCTTTTGCAATAATGGGACACAGGGGACACTTGCCTTCTTTGTGGTCCTGCCCAGCAGAATATAGAAGCCTTCTAGTGCGGCATTGGTCTGAACTTCGGGCCTTTGCTTGTGCTCACCCCAATGCCCTGCCCAAGGGCAGAGCCAGGGCTCTTTAAGAGGAAGGAGCTCTGTCACGAGAGGACCTGTGTGCCCCCACTGACAGCCAGGTCAGCCAATAGGAAGATGCCGCCAGTGCCGTGTTCTGTGCTGGATGTAAAGCCCCAGCACCACCAGAGTGCTCCCACATCTGGCCCAGGGCACAGCCCAAGGCTCCCAGTGCTGCTCCAGCACACACTTAAGGCTTGGTGTCTCTGCTGGGTCCATGCTCTTTCTTCACAAACATAATGGCACCAAAGCAAAGATGGGGTGGAGACAACAGTAACGATGGTTAAATAAACAATTATTAATTTTGCTGAGGCAACAGGACACAGAGCATGCCTCTGTGTTGGAGTGTATGCTGGCCCTCCTTACTGTGCTCCTGAGCAGTCCAGAGGATGCCACAAAACCAGTCTGCAAGTGTCTGGGTGTCCCATGGGCTCTGTGTCCAGGATACCTGACCATTGTTTGCAGCAGGAGCCAAGGACAGAACACATGGGAATACGCTGGTTTCTGCAGGAAACCCCAGCAAAGCTCTAGTGGAAGGCATTGTGTCCCAAACCATGTTGTTTCTAGGAAGCCAGGCAGGTGCAACTTGCCTCCACTTCTTTGAGGGAAGACCAGATGACCCTGGAATTAACTCTGGCTCTTCCTAAAGTCCTCACCTGCCACACCTTCTTACACGGCTGTGCACTGCAGGCAGGAGCCAGCACTCAGGGCAGATGGGCCAATGCTCCCCTGGTTCCTTCAGGAGAGACCCTCTGTCCCAGCTTAGGGCAGGTTTGCTGACCACAGTTTGATTTTTCATGTCCTCCTCTTTTGCTTTCTGGAGTCCCGTTCTGCCTGGTGGAAAGCATGCTGGCAATTCTGTCCACATGGGCACACAGCCCTACTTTAACTGACCGGTTTCCAATTTTCCGAGTGTGAGGGCTGATCTGCACCGCCCCATGTGTTTCCTTGTTCCTGGAAAAGGGACTCAAAGTCCTTTCAGAATCCATCTATGGGATAAGCAATGTACATCCACCTCATTCCCACACACTAGTTCTGGGGAGATGCTAGCCAGTCCTCAGGCTCCCTGGGGGTGACATGCCTGCAGCTGGGACACTGGAGTGCATCATCACCACTGACAGAACTGGGGTCCTCTGGTGTCAGGAGGAGAAAGTGAGGCAGAGCTGGACAAAGAGCAAAGAGGTCCCGCAGCAGCTCTAGGAGCTCTGGGGTAGGGACCTCACATAGCACCTTCAGGAGCAATCCTCTAGGATCAGGCTGAACCCTGGCTCAGCTAGGGGCTCCCAGCACTGACATACCCAGTAAATCCCTTATCTGTGCTGCAAGCTGCCTTATCTTGTCCCTCTTGGACCAGAGGGACCCACCCACCCAGCTAAGGTACGACTTGAGAGATGGGTTTGTCTTTTCATACCTACTGGTACAGGAGAGAGGGAGGGCAGGGGAAAGAGCTGCCATACCATATAAATACCATATGGCATGAAAAGCAGAGAGATTCGTTATTCTTGGGGACAATCCCATGTATACTTTGTAGTGGTCAGGAGGCAGGTAAGGATTATTCTGGAGCAGCCCTACAAAACACTGGTGGCAACCAGCACAGGAGAAACCAGAGGTGATGCACTCACCTTTCAAAGATGCATCGGACTAAGATCAATAACAGGGGTACCAGGGAAGCAGAGCAGGAGGTGCTGAGGCTGTGGTTATTGTATGTCTGCAGACTCCTTCAGGTATTCCCAGAGAGCTCCAGGTGACAGCCAGTATTCATGGTGCCAGAATCCCTCTGACACTCCCATTCTAGTCAAGACGGTGGGCAAAGAAACCAGAGGCTGCCTGCAGCAAGCAGGTATTAGTAAGGCAAAAAGCTCACTGCTAAATTGGGATTCAACTCAACAACTCATCACTCACTGTCCCCACCTCTTGCTCAATCCCATGAGTATGTCAGACTAGTTGAAATATCATCACTTGTTTTGACCTGCCTATGAGCTTGGAGGTGGGGTAAGATGTCCTAGTACACAAGAGTAATTTAGAGGGTGTCAAGGAGGTGGCTGATTTCTGTTTCACCCTGTTTCACAGATGACTCGTACCTGGTGACACTATCAGCAGGGTCATCGCTCTTGCCCCCTCTTTCTATCAGGCTTTTCCTTCTCAGGCTGCACAACCCTTATCTCTTAATCAGCTCTAACACCTGGCAGAGGGTGTGGATGGAGGTCCCAGGGGAGACTGTCTGCATCCATTAAAATTTTCTGACATATTCAAGGCCCCAGCAGTCCTAGTTTTGGTTCCTTCATCTCGGCCAGCGACATCCCACATCCTGTTTGCATTTTGAATCATCATGTTCTGAGCAAAAACCTGAGGCACTGCTCCCCAGAGTGGATCTGGAGTGCTCACACACAGGCCAACACTTCAGGACACTCTCTCTCCTGCACCATCTTCCTCTGCTCCACTCAGCTTCACCTGTGTTCTGTCAGTCTCTCAATGCTGCGAACTGCAGCAGAAAACCTGCAACACCATAATGAAGAACCTTCATTATCAGATGATTTTGCTCTCTGCCTTTCCCTCCCCTTTTTGGGGGCACCTGCAACAATACACAGCTGCAAACAATCAGTGTTTGCTGCAGGTCTCTCATAGTCAGCTCAGTGGGTTTCCTCAGGCTGGTCAGGGACCTTTCTGAATGCCTTTGCAAAGCTGAGCAGGGTGCAGGTTCTCTTCACTACCCATGCTCACCAATTCTTTTGGGGTAACTCCTGCAGAGTGAGACAACTTCCCCACAGATACCTCCCATGGCAACTCTTTCCTATTATGTTCATATCTGTTTCCAAAAATTCTATCACATATAATACTTTATACTGTTCTGACCATTCTACATGTCAGATTACAAAAGGCTGTAGTTTCTTACATTCCCATTAGGAACCTTCTTAAATTTTTCTGGTAACAAGATGATTTGAAACGGCATTCCACAGTTGGTAGTTGAACTCCTCTAAGAACAAATCACCTCCTGCCAGTGGGTTTGAAGATTTGCTGTTACTCAGGTGACATTTTCTCACATATTGGCTTGAAGTAGATCCTCTTGGCATATGCTCTCAGTGAGATGTCGGGTATTGGACCCTCTCTCCCTTAGCTGAGGAGCCCCTCAGGACAGCTCACTGCATTTCTTGGCTCTAGCCTGACCTATCCCAGCGTTCCTGCCGTCTGCCACCATCATTTCTGAATCCAGCCATCTTGCCAGTGTTTCAGAGACTGGCATTTCCTTTCAAGTTGTTTCTCAGGATATTTCTTGGCCTGCTTTATCTCATGCTTACATTCATCTGACAAAGTTATAGGTCCCTTCCCTTGTTTAGACGTGACTTCAGCTTTTTGAACAAGGCCTTGCCTTTATTTGCAGGCACTGTCTGCTGTACCTGTGAGAATGAGAAAAGCAATTTTGTTCCAACTGCAGCCATCCAAGAAGAGCTTCCCTTGGGCATACATTTCTGAATGAAATAATGTGAAATAATGTGATAATGGAGATCTTTGAAGGAAACAAATCTGCCAAATTATTCTTAAAACAAGATCCAAAGCGGCACCAGATGTCCACATCTACTGGAATCAGCAGATTCGTGTCAGCCAGAATTTTGGGCTAGGGCAGGCTGGAGGCCACACTGTGCCAGCCTTGACTCACCCACCTCACAGCAACTGGAAGCATCTATATATGCTCTTTTTCTCATGGCTCACCTGGAGCTGGATGCCTCATCTCCCACAGTCACTCACTAACATTATATGGGCACACACTGTGTGATGCACATCTCGTCTGTGCATATGGGGGATAAAAGTATGGGGAAAAGAGAGTCAGGCCCTGCTATGGTGTCTGGGGCTCCATCTGGAGATAGAACTCTCCATTACAGAGTAAGTCCTACGAGGAGAAGCTGAGGGAACTGAGGGAGCTCAACCTGGAGAAAAGAAGGCACAGGTTGATCTCACTCTCTACAACTCCCTAACAGGAGGGTGCAGCCAGGTGGGAGTTGGGCTCTGCTCCCAGGTAGCAAGTGACAGGAACCAAAGAAATGGACTTAAGCCATGGCAGGGGAGGTATGGGTTGGACATCAAGAAGAATTTTTTCATGGAAGGGGTTGTTAAACATTGGAATGGGTTGCGCAGGGAGGTGGTGGAGTCACTGTCCCTGGAGGTAATTAAGAAGTGACTGGACTCTGTTCTGATTGACAAAGTGGTGACTCATCACAGGTTGTACTTGATGATCTCAGAGGCCTTCCCCAGGCTAATGGGTTTGGTGGTTCCATGATATGCTCTGCTGGGTGACAAGTGACAGACTTGCTGCAAGTTTTCTACAACAGCTGTCCTGTGGGAGGAGCCGTGATGCCCTATGTGTGAAGAGAGGAGGGGATAGATACACTAAATTCTTAAACTATCACACTACTCTGAAGCTTCCCAGCCCTGGAGCAAACATAAAGAGAGAAGATGGAGAAGTGCAGGGAGGAAGCTGAATGCTTCTTCAAGCCGTAGCAAGTTGATGGCAAGAAAACAAATTCAGCAGCTGATCTGCCTCAATGACTGCTATGCTCAGCTAAAGGCAGCACTCAGTAATTTTCAAATCCAACAGCTCTCCTGTATCCTTGATGTATCTTTCATAAGAACCAGATTTGCCTCCTAATAAGCTTATCTCAATCTTCAGAGACACAACGAAGCCCTGAGAATCAAATCCAGCAGGCATTAACATACACTGGCTCCACTGAGCATTATGCAGACTCTGGGAAGCATTCTGCTCCTCAGAGGAGAGGTGATGTGATTTTACAAGAGGGATCTTTCCTAGCCTCCTAAAACCTCACAAAAAAAAGAAGAATAGATATTAATTTCTCTCCTCCTACCCTTGCAAGGCCAAAGCACCTCCCCAGTGTTGCCGTCTTGGACTTGCCATTGTCCTGGTAGTACCAAGTAACCTGGCCTGCCCCTAGATCTAGTGTAGGGGCGTCCCAAATTGTCCCTTGTTCCAGGGCCAAACACATTCTTACTGAGCAGGACACAAACCTGGCAGCTGCAGGTCTTAGCTGGCATGGCTCAGTGCAGCTGTGTGTCCTGTGCAGGCAACATCTTCCCCTTGGCAATGGCACCCACATGGGTCTCCCTCATCAAACATCCACCTGTAAGGTGCAGCCAGCCAGGTTTACCTCCTGGTGGTTAAAGAAGCAGAAAAGAGACCAGACGAATAAACCTTTAAAAGTAATTTATAAAGAACATTTACATTCAGTAGTACAAAATGATGTATCATTTCAATATCCCTCCTGAGCACAGCACCTACATAGAGGTGAGACCACACAGATCACAGCATACAGAACATGTGCTTCCAACTACCAATTATCACAGAATATTATGTGTTGGAAGGGACCCACAAGGATCACCAAGTCCAACTCCTAAGTGTTGAAAAACAGCTGTCTGGATTTCCCAGCTCTTCCAATGTGATTTGTATGGGTACTCCTCCAGCCTGGGCTTTGGAGTTCCCTCCTCAGGGGCAGTAAGTAGGGACTGAGATTCATACCATTACAAAACTAATAATGTGTCACTGGCACAAAGAGTACTTCCTTTGAGAAGAGTATGTTTTATCTATGCCTTTCCAAAAGCTTTCATTTCACTATGCTCAGTTTTAATTCTGTAAGTGTATACAGGGCACCTGTTTTCTCAGAAGAGGTATCCCAGTGGTAAGATTTGTCACTTGTCAGCCATAATAATTACTGGCAATAGGCAGGGCCTCCAGAGGCTGATCCAGGCTAAACAGACTCCTATCAAACATTAGGTGGGTAAAACTTGACACTGCCAGAGTTTATCCACCTTCTTATTTTTAAAGTATTTTTCAAGATTAATGCAATTGACAACAATTATTGTACAGTCTTAATACAAGCCAAACCACTTTGATCCCTTGCTATCTGTTTTGAGGCTACAACCTATAGTAAGCTTTTACTGAAGGAAGACAAAAAACTTCCTTCAAATATTCACTGACTATAAACACTTCAGTTTATGAGAAGCAGGAATTCAGCTACAATACTGTAATTGCACTCCAGTTAATCTACACAGTGAGCAAAACTGTTTCTACAGATGGTGGCCTGGGGTTGCTGGAGGCCAGGCCAGCAGCACAGGACAGCAGCTATCTTTCCTTGGCATGCCCATTGGCACGGTGGGCTCTGTTGTCCAGGGGCTCAGATCCATTCCTCTGGATGTAACCATTGCTTGTGATGTTGCTGAAACAAGTGATCCCATTTTTCTCCTTTTCTTTAATTTTATCACTTTCTTCATCCTTGTCACTTTCTTCTGTGTCACTTCTCATGTCCTTTTCCATCTACAAAGGCAGGTGAGTGAGAAGCCAGATAAACACAGCAGTTGCACAAGCAGCAGTGATGGCTGAACCACAGGCTGACCACGCACCTGCTGCGTCAGCCACTCAGCACAGTCCTGCTCTGTCTCTTCAGCTTTTACATTACCCTTGGGAACAGATTCTCCCTGCCTCTTTGCTTTCAGTCTCACTGGAATCTCACCTGTGATCCTGATACACATTATTCCTGAAATTAGGAATTACAGGCTGTGAAGCAGAACAAAACCATAAATGCCCAGGTCTGAGGACAACTGTGTAAGCCTGAGGAGATCCACATTGCTGTGGTCATCAGCATGAGGGAGGCAGTTAATCAAGCTCTTTTATACTTTCCAAAAGGGACAAGGAGCTAACTTCTGCCTACATGGCCTGGGTGGCTGCAGGCTGACAACACTGCTTGGGACAGGCTGGAAACACATGCTTCCCAAAGGCTCAACACAAAGCCACTCCACTCTGACTATATTCAGTTTTATAGTCATGCTTTTCCTCTTGCTATTTATTGACTGAGAGACCTGTAATCCAGTTCCATAAGCATTTAATTAACTGCCTTAAAAGGAAGGCAAAAAAGAAATAATGGGATAAAATGGCAGCTTAGAAAAAAAGCGGCTCAGCACTTCCTGGCTTCTCAGGTTGTCTCTACTCTGCCATATAAGATGGCAATACTGGGGACAAATTCAGTGTCACACTCCTTGCTGGACAGAGGGAAAGATGCAAACCCCTTCTGTGACCTCAGCTTTAGAAACTGCTCAGGGGAAAATCAGGTGCTGCCCAGAAACTTAGTCTCCATTTATGGCTATCCATTCTTCTTGACATCTCCCAG
The DNA here is from genome assembly GCA_003676055.1 of Chloebia gouldiae. NCBI lineage: Eukaryota > Metazoa > Chordata > Aves > Passeriformes > Passeridae > Chloebia > Chloebia gouldiae. The sequence goes on from QUSF01000147.1 coordinate 456,510, forward strand.
ATCATATTGAGAACTCTATTTCAGCTCATGCTCTTTCCAGAAATCACTACAACCAGATGCAGATAGGATTTGTAAAAATCTAAATTTGCACTGAATTCAATTTGCCTCCAAGGACAATATGGGCGGGAGATAGTATTTGTTGTGAACAACCTGCATCTTGGATCACTCTAGAACTGACAGATCAGGAAATATATAGGAGTCTGGACCTGCAGCATAAGGATAAATTGTAGTCAGTATTTCTAAATATATCAATTTATAGTCAGAGAATGTGGCTGAGGCCTTAAATCTGGCAAGATTCCCAAAGGAACTATAAAGCTGCTCCCTCTATGAGGGAATGAAACTTGTACTTCAGGATCTAGGCTGAGTTCTAATTACTTGGGATTAGGAAACATCATGTTAGAAGACGGAAAAGATTATCCTGTAGCCAGGGACAAAAACCATGGAGACCAGAAAGGCCTGCAAGAAGAACATGAACTGATTGTAGCAAAAGTTTCATGGCTCTCAAAGAGAGAATGTCCTGTATTCTTGCTGATATTGCTTTGGGCTACTAAATACTATAATTGAAACAGATCTGTCTAGGACAATTCTTTTTTGCTTTTTACTGCTCAGTATAGAAAGTTTTCAAATATAGTTTTATAACAAATTTGGCATATCCATTTTAGATAAAATAGGAAAAATTGTGGATATGCATTAGGATTTTCCTCCCTGATAGTTCTTTACTTTCTAATAAGACTATTTATTACCTCATCATTTTACACTACAGTAACTGCAGTGGTAATTCTGCCCTCACAAAAACTAGGAAAACAGTAAAAGGCTGTCTTCAGTTATGTCTTTCTTTCCGGCTCTGTTTCCTGATCTGCATGTAATTTGCTCTGTGCTACCTTAAGGGAAGGCAGATAAAGAAAATGGGAACAATCAGGATAAAGAGGATCCTTTAATGCTTGCTCTCAGTTCCTGTAAGACAGAATTCCTCAGTTGGATACTAATAAAATGAATCATCCTGGGCTCTGAGGTCAGTTCCTACAAGGCACTGACTGGTCACCTTTGGACTGCATCCTTGGCATGTGGCCAATCATGGCTTTGATTTTGGGAAGAATTTCATGCTGAGCAGCACTTTGGTCTCACAGCAAATACTACAGGCCAGAGAGTGGATGTGGGATGCATTCCATTTCAGTTTATACAGCTGGAGCTCAGATACTCATCTCTGGTTGCTCTGTGCCTGTTGAGCAGCACTGCCAGGTGAAGTATGGAATGGATGATAATTTGGGCATGCTTGTTGCCCTCCACTGCTGCAAGTGCCCTTCACAGCCCAGGTAGCTGGTTTAGACAGAAATACTTACTGCGTGAAATCTATAGCACCGTAACACAATTGTAATAAAAAATCCTCTACCATAAGGAAAACAATTCTGCACTGACCTCACCAATCATGACAGTTTCCTCTTCCTTGATTTCTTAGTCTTGTTACAAATGCAAATCACACTGCACAAAGTGTTGGGATTTTTACTCAGATGTCACTGGCTTTGTTCACAGACATCTCTCCTGGAGTCCAATCTATATTTTTGTTGAATATAAGCACCAGAAGTGGACCCAATATTGTAGTGATTCATAAAACTTTTTTTGGTCAACTTTCCCTAATATAAATGCATTTCCTTCCACCTCACTGTTGGAAATATACATATATAATTTCAATAGAACAATATGACCCCTGTATTCTCAAGCAGTCTAGGTGGACCCTCCCTCCCCGTGTGATGTGAAGGATAGTACAAACTGATCCATACCGTGCCCTGGAGGATGAACTTGTAGACCATGTGAATAATTAGGCAGGACCAGAAGACATGGAGCAGCTGCAGTATTATCAGGAGAACATTCACAAAGTAATATCCAAAGAAGGGTTGGAATATCTCCATGGAGTAATAATAGGTGTTATAAAGCACTCTGAAAAAGAGAGGGGATGGCAGTGGAAAGAAAGCATGTTGTTAACAGGGCCACAATTAAGACCCAGAAATTTGTAGTAGAGGACATTTCAGATCAGCTGCTTCCATCTTTACCTATCCCAGCTATCAGTTCCCCACCCAAAGTACACGGGATGGAGCCACTGGCCCAGGGCTCCAGGATTGCTCTAGGAACCCAAACAGCAGCCTTGTTTACCCCAAGGCAGGGGCAACAGCCATGAGGCACCCATGTGCAAAGGGGAGGAACACACGCTCCAGGACACAAAACAAAGGCTGCAGCACCCAGATGATTGTCCTGTCTCTCAGAAGGCAGCTTTTCCATGTCTCCTCACTGCAGCAGACTCACGTGTAGGGGTAAATGACCAGGCGGCTGATAAGGAAAACAGCTGAGAAGATCATAAAGAGGCTGTCACAAGTTTTTTTCCACTTCATGTAATTGAATATCTTAGTTGGCTGGAAGGAGAAAGAACAATTAAACAGCAGCCAAGACAGTATCTGCACACACTCCAGGGGGTTAATGAGACAGATATGACACAACCTGCATGCAGGTAACCACAGGTCTGCCCAGCTCTCAGCTGGACACCCTTTGCTGGGTCAGCAGAGCAGCAGAAGGATCTGTGGAATACCACAGTGTTTGGCCTGCATTAGGCAGAAGGACATTCGGTGGCTGAAGAGCACCATTGCTGATTAGGCTCTGCCTGGCTCACCTCTAGGAAGCAATCAGAAGCATCATGAATCACCATCACCAGTGTCCCAATGCGGATGTAGTTGGCACAGTATGAAAAACTGATCAGGAAGATGGTTGCAGCATGATGGACTATCTGCTCCTTGAAATCCTAATGAGAAGGGGAACAGCAGAGAATAAAATACATGATGCACCTCCTGCCCCAGTCCAAGTGTGGTTCCTGCAGGTAGCAATGATATCTCTCTACCTAGTGATTAAGAAACCTCCCACTACAAAGTCTTACCCACATAATTATTTTACCAAATGCATTCTAGAAATGTAGGCAACCAAGAGACCCAGGAATTAAGAGCTCGTGGTATAAACTGAGGATCACACAACAAAGAACATTCTTTCCCCTCACCAGCCATGGCCTGATGCTGCACCCTGTCTGTTGGAACAGTGGCACCAGGAACACAAGCAACTTTACTGGCAGAGAACCACCTCTTTTCCTGTCTCTATGATCAGTGCAGCCTAGAAGAGTTACAGAAGAGCAATTTTTATATTTAAAGTTTGGATTGAGAACTCTGCAGTACTTTGCACCTTTCTATATCAGGGTTGGTGCTCTCCACTTCCCAGAGTAGAGAAAGCCAATGAGTGGGAATGAAAATTCCTGTGAATGAGCAAGGAGAGAGTGCCACAAAACCTTAACTAGCACTATACACATGCTCTTAAAGATCATTTTCCTAAGTGTTCAGCTTGTGTCCTGTTTGTACTTGATTCTCCCCTGAGACTGCCACTCACCTTCCTCTTCACGTCAAAAGGCAAGGTGAAGACCAGTGACCAGTAGAAGGAGAGCTCCAGCATGTAGTACCAGAACAGGGAGGGCTGGAGAGGCTGTGAGAGAGGGAGAGACAGGGAAACACCCATCAGATACATTAATGCAAGGGCTGCAAGTGAAAACTTCTTCCAAGGCAAAAGACAGATATAGTGGGTTGATGCTGACTGCATGCCAGGCATCCACCAAAGCCACACTGTCACTCCCTTGCACGGCTGGACAGAGGAGAGAAAATATAACAAAGGGGTCATGAGTTGAGGTAAGGACCAGGACACATTGCTTGTCAAATATAGTAATGGGCAAAACAGACTCTAATTACACACATGAATTAAGTTAATTGCTAACAAAATCAGAGCACAGTCATGGGAAGTGAAGTAAACCCTTAGAAACACATTTCCCCCTACCCAGTATGAGGTAGAGCTCCTTCCCAGCTCTACCTCATACCCCAGTGATGCAAGGAGATGGGAATGGGGGTTATGGTCAGTTCATCACCCATGGCTTCTCATGTTTGGGGCCCCAAACTTCTTCATGAAGAAGTTCTGCATGAACTTCTCCAGTGTGAGTCTATCCCACAGGAAACAGCTCTCTGCGAACTGGCACAATATAAGTTCATCCCATGGAAAACAGTCCTTCCCAAACAGCTGCAGTGTGGGTCACTCTTCCATGGGGTGCACTCCTTCCAGGCTTCTCCAGCATGGGAGCAGGGCTCCTCTCTCCCTGGGTGTCCCATGAGGCCACAGCCTCCTCTCAGACATCCCCCTACTCTGGCGTGGGCTCCTCCTCCATGGGCTGCAGATGGGTCTCTGCGTCCCCCGTGGATCCCCATGGGCTGCAGGGGCACAGCTGCTTCCCCTTGCACAGCCTGCAGAGGAACCTCAGCTCCCACACCTGGAGCACCTCCTGCCCCTCCTTCTCCACTGACCTTGGTGTCTGCAGAGTTGTTCCTCTCTCACGTGCTCAGCCTGCTCTTCCCTGGCTGCAAATACAACTGTGCAGTAACTTTTTCTTCTTTTTTCCCCCTTTCTTTTAAAATCTGTTATCACAGAGGTGTTGACACTATTTCTAATTGGCCCAGCCTTGGCCAGTGGCATGTTCAACTTGGAGCCACCAGGGATTGGCTCTGCTAGACATGGAGAAGGATTCTGGTAACGTCTTACAGAAGCCACCTCTGTAGCCCCCTGCTACCAAAAAACAGGCAGCAAAAACCCAATACTACAACCAAATCAACGAAGTTAGCTCCTGCAGCTACTTGGGGAAAGAGTTCAACTGAATAACACACTCACTTACTAAATGTCATCTGTGCCAAGATGAAATCAAACAGAAGGGGAAATTCAACTTTACCACACCATGTCAAATATTTAGGGAACCACCATGAAGATAGTGAATATTTTTAGGATTTCTTCAGCATTATTCAGATTCCTGAGCAGATAGTACAGAGTTTTAAAAACTACATAAACAAATTCATTATGGTGGAAAAGGAGTAGCTGAATAAATAGGCTTGAAGATGCATCAGATACCCTGCACTGTGTCACAGATTTTCCAGTTTAATCAAACTAATGGAAGGAAAAATCCAACCCCAGCAGGAAATGTAGTTCACATTCTTTTGAGTAAATTATCTGGGCTTTTAGAGCTGGAAAACAGAAAGCTTAGACCCACTCAGCAAGATATTGTTACTTAACAAGCAATTTTTGCTATTGTTGCATTATATGACCTCCTTAAACTTAAATCTATTTGATAAATAATTACTATAACTAAAGGGGCTTTGCAACCATTTTCAAACGAACATGAAGTGTTGTCCTCCCTAATAACAACTGGTTATTTATGTCCTTCATAAATTTCAGTCTGTTTTCCTTCGTAGCACCAGCAATTGGCCACAAGAGGAAGCACAGCTGCATGCCCTGGGGCTTCCAGGGAGGATATGAACATCTCCCTAGCTGGTATGTGCTGGTCACACTCCAGGTTATCCTAGCAGGAGGTCTGGATCAGAAGCTATGTTTTTCCCCACAAAGATCAGACAGTTTGGAAGAACTGGTGTTTCTTTTGTCATTGTCTGTAGCACAGGACATGGTCTGTTTTGTAGAAATTGCACTTAATACATATTAATACATTTGTTGTTCCTGCTAATACACAGGTTTGCCCTTGACTTGTTCTTTGCCAGTGGGACATGACCAGCCCTGGTTTTGGTATTTTCTGGTTGTTACAAATGTTGGAAAATTGGTGTGTGTTGGATTTACATGGTAAGGTTTTGGTAGCAGGGTGGGGGCAGGGGGGTCTTCTGTGAGATGCCAGAAGCTGTCCCTTGTCCAACAGAGCCAGCTCCAGACACCTCCAAGATGGATCTGCTGCTGGTTCAGTGAATGATAGTGGCACTGGCTCAAGAACAATATATTTAAGAATGGAAAAAACTGCCAGGAAAGACTGGTGTGGAGAGAGGTGTGAGACTACGAGATACAGCTCTCTAGCCCCTCAGGTCAGTGCAGCAGGAGAAGGAGCTCCTGGTGCTGGAGCAGAGATGCCCCAGCAGGTCATGGTGATACAGGCTGTGCCCCTGCAGCCCACAGAGGTCCATGGGGAGCAGAAATCCACTTGCAGTCCATGAAGGAGCCCTGACTAGAGCAGGGGGATGTGGCCTGAGGAAGATCTGAGCCTGTGGAGACTCTGTGCTGGGGCAGGCTCCTGGCAGCACTGGTAGATCTGTGGTGGACCCACGATGGAGCAGTCCATTCCTAACAGACTGCATTCTGTGAAAAGTATCCACAGTGGAGAGGTTCTTGGAGAGTTGTCTTCCACTGGAGAACCCTGCTACCAGAGCAGGAGGAAGGAGCAGCAGAGACAAGGTGCAATGGACTGACCACAACCCCCATTCCACATCTCGCTGTGCCACTGCAGGGGAGGAGGTGGAGAATGTGGGGGTGAGGTTATGCCCAGGAAGAAGGGAAGGGTGCAGGAAGGTGTTTTTAAGATTTGGGTTTATTTCTTATTAAACTACTCTTACTTGATTAACAGTAAATTAAAATAATTTTTCCCCAAGTCAAGCCTGTTTTACCTGTGATGGTAACCAGGGATGCTCTCTCCCCGTCCTTATCTCAACCCATTAGCCTTTTGCTATATTTTCTCCCCACTTTCCATTTGAGGAGGGGGAGAAAAATGGGCTTGTTTGGCACACTGTGCCCAGCCAGGGTCAGTCCATCACAGTGTGCCATTATGGAGGCTCCCATTGTTTTTGACAAGACATGTACCACAAGTGTACAGAGTAGGAGACAGAGGGAGCCGAGTGATGCTTGCAGTCTTACATTCCTATTCAAGCTCCACTTGTTTGTATGGTTTAATTCTTACACAGAACTATAGATTTGCCCCTAAAATTTTTGCCTTCTTGCAATACTGGATTGTTCAGCAACTCGTCCTCTAAGGCACTGCCTCACTCTTCAGTCATTTGTCCTGTTACATTTCCTCTGCCTCATGCTGTTAGAATTGGGCATTACTTTTCCCTTTATGGGTTTGCAATACATACAGTCAAGGGGTCTTGCTCTAGCTTTGTCTGTCGGACAAAACCCCTGGAACATAAGTCTTCATTTTCTCTTGGTAGTGACAAAGTGCTCTGCCAATTCATCTTCTCTTGCATTAGATGATACCAGGTACAAAGATGTTATCTCCAGATGAGGGTCTGACTTTGAATTCTTAGGTCTTCTGTGTCTGAATTTAATCCAGTGTCCTCTTTTTGTCACTATTATAATCTGATTTTCAAAAAATACAGAAACACAATACAAGAATTGTAACAGCAATTATCTTTCTTATATGACTCACCTGTTGTGGATATCCTGTCCAGCACTCTCTGTGGTCCCAAAGCCAAGGCTTCTGCAACAAAAACGCAACATGTATGTGAAAATATCAGAGGATTTCTTTTCTTATCAGTTGTCTAATTCCTTTAGTTTGTTACTACTATAGACTTTGTTGTATTTTATTACAGACAGAGCTGGTTTCGCTGCCTGGAATCCAATTGCCAAGAGATTTCCACTACAAGGACTTCCATCAGCTTGTGACATTTTCAAATTGTGGCTATTTGCCTGAAATCTCACACACTATTTAACCATTCAAAATTAAATAGCTCAGAAAAGACCTCTCCCAACTTTTTGCCATTTTCTACAAGCTTGAGGTGGTGGTGATGTTTTGAGCATTTAAAAATAATCTTACAAGTATTTAATTAGGAATATCTGTGATTTAAACAATAACACTTAAATGTGGATAGAAGGCTGAAAACTGGTGTGTCAGGTATGTGTTTTTTTCCTTTAACAGTGAAGGTTATATTGCAGTTTGTTAAGTAATGACCTCTGAAAAAATCCTATTCTGTTCAATAGAAAATTGGTGGTTTAGAACTTGGCAGTTTTGAAACCTTCATAGAAACATGGCAATTAAAGTCCCCAAGAATCCTCACTGCATGGAGCATGCTCTGCCTGGAGCTGTGCCCAGACTGGGTCAGAGCTCACAGAACACAGCAACGCCTTGCACCTAATTTTCTTTAAGTTCTACAGGGCTCCAGGTATCAGAGCTGAGGCGAGAAGGCAGCATTTCTTCTTCCCACTGAGCACTGCTGGTGTGTGGGCAAAGCAGGAGACAGTAGTTTTAGGTGCAATAGTAATTTGGAACAGACACAGTCCCTGTTGACTGGGAGTGAGGTTGGGAATAGAATTTAAAGCAAATATATGTGCAGAACCGGGAGAGATGTGTGATATAGAACCAGAAAGCACAAAGCAAAATCTATGAAACAACTATGGCATAGTGTTTACCTAAGCTAGAAAGGAACTCCAGATCCCTGAATTTCATCATTCCTCTATTCTCAGCAAATATAGCTGATTTCTGGTGGCCTACTGGAAGATAACTTTCTTTTGTTACAGGCTTTTGTCACTGACTTATGGGCAGAGGTTTTTGCTATAAGTCCAAAACTACTAATGCAGAATTTAAACATTTGCTTTTTTCCTAAAGAAAGAAGGGAGTTTCACAAAAACAAATGCATGTTTAAAAGCTACTCAGGTTACAAAGTAAACATGTGAAAGTCAGGAAATCTCACAGGTATATATGCCTGTCATGTTACTTCTTTGTCCTTCTTTTAAAGTAGCCATTTTAGTACAATTTAGGTAACAGAAAAACATATTTGCTACAGGATCTAGAGGCGCTGTCTGTAGGATGGAGGTCTCCTTTTTTTTGTGAAAATTTTAAGAAGTGTGTTAAATAAAGAGATGGGTCACAAAAAGTGAAAATGGTATTTCATCCATATAGTGGACAGACAGCATGCTGAAGAATATGATTTTTGTCCCTTTGCCACAGGGCTCCTGTACAATGCTAAGGAGGTCATCCAGACCAAATATCAATAGCTGGTCTCAAAAAGCAGTCTTCTGTTTTGATGTACAGATCCACAGAACACTGCAGCTCAGGTTCAGATATCTTCACTTCTCAGCTACCTCATCCTCTAATCCTCATATTTTTGAGTACCTTAAAATCTGACTTGAAAGTCTGTGTAAGTTAAAAGTCCTTCACATGTTACAGTGAGGGTTACAAGGAGAGTTTGTGCCTGCTGCTTTGGCATGTGCACATTTTACATCACTTAACTCATCAGACCGTGCCAGAAACTTTTGCAAAGGAACCAGACACAGCAAAAGAGTCAGAGGAACCTTGAAATCAGAGGCAGCAGATGGCCAGTGCCCTAGTCCCAGCTCAGTGACCACAGCTCAGGGACAAGAGCACACGCATGGCTCTTGTTATCGCTTCTGCCTGGTGAGGCAGTACAAATTGTATCAAGAGAACTCACTATTTATCAAATTGGAGAAAAGGCTGATGCATAAGCCTGAACAAATAACACCCTGGGTAAGGAAAAGAAAATTAGCAGCTACAATTATTAAATTGCAGTCCATGCTCTAAAGGAAGCCATATTTATTTACCTTAAAGAGGTACTGGATACAACACACAAACAGGCCCTGCAGCTTCCAGCTGAGGTAAGTATTCTATCTACTACCCTGCAGAAATTTACTTTTATACAATCCCAGCTGCATTCTCTTTTGCCAGAAGAATAGGAAACATCTTGGTTCTGGAGTCCTTAAAATAAGCATGGTCCAGTATGTCTGTGGTCTCCTAAGTGTGCTATGCAGGGGATACACACCAACCTGTATGGAAAACCTCTAGAAGAAGATCTGAAAAGGCATGTTTGACAACCAACTCTGCCATTCTTGCAGGCATTGGCTGGGTAGAACATCAGGTGACTGTGTGTGTACTCACATCGTACAGGACAGCGAGTCCAGTGGAGAAAGAAATGATGTAAAATGTAAATCTCCAGCTACAAACAAACAAAAACAAAGGACATTAGAATCCCGTTCATTAACCCCTGAGCTGCAAGTCTGTGTATCCTCACACTAATTAAAAGAATAACACTTTTAAGGCAAAGACAGATGTTAGTATGTTCAAGGTTTGACCAAAACAGGAGCAGCTCTTTGCATTTTATCAGCACATTTCACAGACTTCACAAAGAGCAATTTCTATGCTGTAGAGATGGCAGAGGACACAAGAATCTTGCTGACTAAAATTCTGAGTAGAATAATCCCAAAGCTTCCCAGCAGCAGCAGATGCATTTGTAAAAGCGAAACAATGCCAATCTCTCTCCTAGTCCTTTGGAGATACAGCCTGCTAAATTTGTTATCATGTACAGTAACTAATTACTGTCATGTTTGACCCAGTGAGGAGTCAGAAATGAGTTTCCAACATTAAACCCACACAGAAGTACATACAAACTGTTTGCCCAGTTCAGTGGACAGAGGCAGGTCACCTGAATATTCACACACATAGTAAGGAATGGGGGGAATTTCAGCCCAACAGAATAAACCAAGTTATTAAAAAACAAACCACAGGAAATATTAAAAGGAGTAAAACTGTCTAAGCTAGTCCTTTAATTTCCAAAAATCTCCATAACAATTCAGACATAACTGCATTTTGAGAGACTCGTCTGTCAATGAAAGCCCCAGGAATTCCAAGACAAAAATAAACTCTGTAAAGCTGCTACATCACATCAGAGAGACGTTCTGTCTACAGACTGCACATGGCAACAGAGGGCGGGGGCGGGGGGGAGAGGACTCTATCCTCAGTGGGCTGAGGCAGAAAAGGATTTACTGTTTCCTACTTACTGTTACTATTTACTACAAGTCATCAGAGGGCAGGGAGAGCTGATATTTCACTGAGATAGAGGCAGAATAAACATTGTTGCTTTACAACTCCTTATGCATTGTTTCTGTAAATATTTATAACTATGTGGAATATTATATAAATAATATACATCCTTTTCTTCTTTTTTAATTAGGGTATTTAGGCAAGGGTTTGGAATTACAGGTGGAGTGTTAAATAGAGCAAATGCTTATGAGCCCAAAGTTAATGCCTATCTTATGGATACAAATACACACTTTTAGATAGATGAATAGTAGTCCAGGTATTTAATGATTTCTTTTGCTTATGTGGCTTTCCTGGGGAATCCCAATTCCTTACACAAATAGCAGAGCAGCCCCTTGTAAATAAGGCATTCCAACCAACATGTTGAGAATCCTCCTTTTCTGTGGAAAGCTGAGCCAGGACTGACATTCAGATCTGTCTGTCCTGAGATTTATTTTGTGCCTCCACATAACAAAGAGGATTTCCACACAGCTGTTTCCTAGGAATGTTTTGCTCTTTGCTCACACACTTCTGTGCTCACCCCCATGGGAGGGTGCTGGTTTATGACTCTCAGGATGCTGAAGACAAATGACAGCAGAATCAAATCCAACCTGTTGCCTGTAGCTTTTGAAAGCAACAGTGTGCAAAATAGTTGCAGAAAAGGTGCAGCAGAAGGAATCTATGCAGAAAGGGAAACCATGGGAAAGGCAAAAGAAATGATGCATTTTTAGTAGGGACTGAAGCAGCAGCAGAGCACTAAGATGTAAACAGCAGAGAGTTTTTCAGGTTCAAATGTGTGTCAGAGCAGGATGTCAGTGTGACAAAGTCAGGAAAAGTCAGAAACAAGGGCCCAGTAAGGAATAAAGGTACAGCAATAAAAGGAGACTTGGGATTGCAAATAAGGGGACAAGAAAGAAATGTTTCCATAACAGAAACAGCAGAGAGTTATAGCAGAGCCAAGTGGGTCAGGGAAGACCCAAGATGGTCTCTGCATAGGGATGGAGGGCAGACAGGGAGCTGGGATCTCTGTGTAGGGATGGAGGGCTGGGGGAGGCAGTGAGCTCTCTGTGGAGCTCAGCTCTGGTGAAAACCTGAGTTCATGGCTTGTGCTCCTGCTCACCAGGCCTCGCTGAACTTCTTGGACAGACTGGGCCGGTCCATGTTCCTCCGGTGCCGGAACCACTTCTCCACCTTCCTCACTGGCAGGTCACATTGCTTGGCTAAACCGAGAAGATCACCCTGGAAAACAGGTGAGGCAGCAGGCTCAGATCCAGATTCAAAGGTCAGACAGGGCAGTATCTCATCTGACCCACCACAGGGCCCAGCTGGAGGCCCTGGCCAGCCTAAGTCTGTTCAGGCTAAGGCATCTTTCTGAAAGCTGTCCATTCCTAGTGTAAAGATCTTGGATATACAAAATCTTTCCATTCTCCTCTAATCAACTGGTTATAAACACTAATGTTGAAACTTCTAATTTTTTTTATGTTAACTACCCCAGTTTCAAATTAGTCTTGTCTCCTCACATGAGTTTGTTGCCTAATCCCTTCCTCACCCTATCTTCAGGAGCCAAATCCTTCAAATCTGTCACTCCAATAAAGATCACTGCACAGATTAAGTAATATTTTATGGTTCTCCACTGAATCTTGTCACGCCTCTCAGCAATTCTGATGCAGTATCACAGTGGATGTCATGAGCAGAGGCAACATTTTCCTAATGGATATTCTTCTTTTGTGGTAAATCTGTTAGGGGTAATGCTTCAATATATAACTCTCAGAAATCCTACAATTACCTTCCTTCTTGTCCTTAGGCTGTTAAGAGTTTGTCATGTTTTATATTCCTATTTGGAAGTGTCATCATGGATAACCTTATTTTTTAAGTAAAGCAATAGTTTCTCATGGAATGCATTTACCTGAACTGGTATCATGTGAGAGTGGCCTACATACTTTGAGCATGCTGTACAAAAATAAATTGATTACCAATTTTCAGATATGCTGCTTTCAGATACGCTGTTTTCTGAGCCCTGTTCTGGAGGTGGAAACAAATGGAGATGCTAATTTACATTCTCCAACTGCTCCATCATGTGGAATTCCTCCCAAGAAATGGCTGCCAAGAACTGCTAAATCTCATATTGTACTGGACAAGTAAAAACTGCCTCTAACAGTGGTTTGAGAGCTCATGGGAGGGGAAGGAGTCAGCACACTGGCTGAGCTGTATCCAGTGAGTGGAGAGAACCAGGCAGCAGTTCCTGCTCCACCTCATACTTCTTTCTCATGGTGAGGATCTGTTCCAGTATCCCAGATCTGCTGGGAGAAAAGCACCACTTCAGTGCAACAGGGGTGCAGGTAGAGCTGTGGGAAAAACCTGCTGGCAGAGCCAGGTCTTGAGTTAGATCTCTGCTGTAGAAGCAGTTATACTGAGAAATGTTTGGATTTTGGGGACAGAAAGGCAAGAGAAAGGTCAACCACACTGACAAGTGTCCCTCAGAACACTCCTTCCCACTGCTGCAGAGATGGGCTGGCTGCAGTATCTGTATCAATGCCTGCATTTTCATTTTAGTCTCTTTTCCTTTATTTCTAACCTGGTACTGCATGTCCTGGGGCTCCTCATGCCCCACTGCAGCAAAACCATGCTGCAACAGCCTTGGTGAAGCAATGTGTTTGGAGTAGGATTGTTCCTTGGGACTGTGTCGTGGTTTGACATGGAAAAAGAATCTTCTCAGAAGGAAGAGGTCAATTTGGATATTGACACTTGGGGTGACCAACTGAAGGTGGACACGCCTCTGAGAACACAGAGGGGTTCAAAGCAGAATTCCCAGGGGAACTCGCTCTCTTTGGTTCCAGTCAGGGTGCAGTGCAGGACTCTCCCCTGCCCGGCCAGTGGCTGGGTGAGGGAGGGGATGGCCCATGGCCTGGCTGAGGTAAGGCCAAAGGGTGGAGGGACTGGAACCGGGCTGGCCCCTGCAGATGGAAGGGTGGAAAAAATCTGGGACATCTCCATTCCCCCCCCAGAGTCTCTCTCTCGAAAGAGACAGCGACGGTTTGCCAGCAGTACCGCGGGGAAGGAGGAGAGCGGGGGGGGGGCCCCAAGGCCGCAAGGTGCCCAGCCCCCAGGTGGGAGCTGGAGATCCGGGCAGAGAGCCAGCCAGGGAGTCGGGACTTTTAACCCTTCCTTGAGAAATGAAAGCTTTGTGAAATTTTACTCCTCCTCGGTTTGAAAGAGAGGAAGAGAGACAGCCTGGGACCTGAGATGTTAGAAGGAGAAATTCTGGGTGGAAGGAGATGATGGAGTGGCTTCTGGCTGGACTTTTTCTTGTTAGCCATAGACTGAACTGATTTTCTCCTCCAAGAGAGAGACTGTGTTTTAGGAGGATGCCGGTGAGCCAAGAGACCTGCTTCAGCAGCTGAGGAAAGACAGGAGTGGAGCGAACAGAGAAAAGTTGGGAGGTTTGTGGTGGTGCCCCCTGTCTTCAGAGAAGAAGAAAATAAGATCTCTGTTCCTGAGATCCTCGGCCCCAGGGGAGGAAGAAAATGGGGGGCACTGTGGTCCCAAAAGATGAAAAACTGAACTGTTGTTTTTCCCCTCTTGGCAGAGTATCCTTGAAAGGAAAAATCCTAAAAGCAGTCTGTCCATCCATGCATCGGTGGTGAGAGCACTGTGCATGGAAAGGAGAGGGTCACACTGGCAAACTTTTTTTCTCCGGGTGGTGCCATGTGTGACATGGAAAGACAAGGAGTGGCAGCTGTGTTTCCTGGGGGTCTATGGTGCAAGGGAGACTCCTCTCTCCCCTGATGGACTTAGTATTGATTATAGTGAAGGGTCCAAATGTGTCTCCCTGTGGTTTGTTGGAGTTGGGTGGTGGGAGGAGGAATGTTTTGGAAGGTTTTCATTTTGGATCTTGTGTGTGCTTTTTCTTTCTTTTTTTTCCTTTTACAGTAGTTATAGTGGTAGTAGCTTAATAAAGTTCTTTTCCTTTGTTATTAAGTTTGGGCCTGCTTTGCTCTGTTCTTGATCACATTTCACAGCATTCAACTGAGAGGTTGCATTTTCATGGGGGCGCTGGCATTGTGCCAGTGTCAAACCATGACAGACTGGAACACATGGTGATCACCCTACTCACCCATCCTCTGTAAGAGTTTACAGCTATTGCTTTGAGGCCAAGAGAAAGTCTACAAAACCAAGCTGAAACAAAATCAGATTGCTTTTCCTACCACAGAGTTCACACCCAGGGACTTTACTGACCACGTTAAATTCTAATATTGTGTGATAATTCATAATCCTGCTAGTGGTTTTTCACATCAGCAGTAGCCATTATAACTCTGGGTCATCTTGCCAATTTCTTGAAGAACACTTTCTTATCCCTCAGGGGAAAACTACCCACCAGTTGTGTTTGCAGGTTTCTGAAGCCCCTCACAATCTCCATGATGATGGCCAAGAGTCTGGCTTCTTGCAAGGCCAATCTCAAACTCATGGATTGCATGGCAACAGAATGACCCAGTCTAGGACTATAAGATCAAGCAAGACACATTGGCTAAGCTGCAGAACTAGCAATGTGGGAGCTCAAGGCAGCTGATTTTTTACAGGATTTGCCAGTATATGAAAAGAAGCCATCACAGAATGGCTGGAGCTGGAAAGGACCATGGAGATCAACTCGTCCAACAGGCCCTGCTCAAATAGAGCTGCCTAGAGCCAGGTGTCAAGAACCACATCCAGAGAGCTCTGAGTTTTCCCAAGGATAAAAATTCCCAACCTCCCTGGGCACCCTCACAGTAAGAAGGTGTCACTGATGTTCAGGTAGAGCCCCCTGTGCTGCAGCTTGTGCTGTGTTTAGGGTAAGCAGGGACAGGAGCTGTCACTGTTCTTTTGGGAGCAATTTCTTCCTGGGTGTTCAGAAGCAGAACTCAGAGCTGATGACATTGCAGGAGAACCCTCCTGGCAAGCTGCTCTCAGGTAACCAGTGCTACAGTGTTTCCTTTCTTGAGCTTCCAGATATGAATGGCATTGCTAAACTTCAGGATTCCAAATGGGATTTTCTTTGGCTAAAGACACAAAATCTACAGGAAAGCAAAGAAAGAAGGGACTCACCTCTTTAGGGTTCTTGTGGCGTGTACTATAGAATATTTCCAGCACGGGGTTGGGCTGAGCTTTTGGTCTCTGCTTGTCTCTCACACCCAATTTGGTACTGAGGGGCAAAGCTATGGCTCTGCAAAAGAAAACATAAAGGGTCAGCCAAAAATAGAACAGTGATTTCTGATTTTGCAGCACTGTTAAAACATGATGCAGTACATAACAGCTGCTTCCCACATGTGAATCTAAACATGAATATCATGTTAAGCAGGTAAAATCACAAACCTAAAGTGGAAACTGTTGGACTTGCACCCTACTGCTCTGAGCTCTGTGCTGTAATATTCAAAATTACATGAGGATGGCAAATGAGATATCCTCCTTTGTCAGCTTCTGAATCACCAGTCATGTGTCTCTGGAGTCCTTGCAGCTGATGGGGAGTACCACACTGGTGATAAGGCCTAAATGTTGTTCCCTGCTTGATCTGGAACATGGAACATACATGGCATCCACCTGAACTAAGGCCTTGGCTCAGGATCGAGAGGGAGGCTCTGCCATAGGTGTATTATTAATGCAGAAGAAATACCCTGCTGAAACAGGAAGCCATTTGGTCTTTCCTGAGTAACTTAACTCCATGTTTCCTAATATAAATCAAACACAATTGCAAAATAATGACATGGCAACTAGAAACCTTGTCACAAGGAATGGATGTTTGCACTAGCTGTGCATCTCCAGTCTTTCACACTGAAACCAAGCAAAAACAAACAAACAAACAAACAAAACCCCAAGAAAACCTGCATAAATAGAAAAACATTATCCAAGGAAAACTGCTCACAGAATTCCTGTGCTCAACAACTCAACTCCTCTACTACCAACTCTCTTCTCTACCTCAGCAGCAGAAAACATCCTCTTCGAAGGTATGAAGCGAGATCTTGCATAAATACAGCACAAAGAGGAAACCTGTCAAACAATTTTTTTAAAAAATATACAAATCATCTGAATTTTACTTTAATTTCTCGAGAATTAGCTGTTCTTATTAATGACTCTCTTTTACACACTGCCACTGGGAAGTGTCTTTGTGTTACTGCAAACTGGTGCTGAAGCTGAGCCCCACACCTGCTCTGCCTGGTCACTCCTGATGTCCAGGCAAATCCTCTGATGTGTTCTCCCTAATGATTTGGACACAGAAGATTTTTTTTCTTTCACTTTGCTTAAAAAAAGCTGCAAAAGCTATTTCACTGTGTAGGTGTTTAAAGGTGTTCTACTTCAAAATAGTATGGGATATATTTATGGCTGTGATTATCTGGTGTGGTTACCTGTGGTTTCGGCTAGTCATAGAGCTTATACTCCATATGCATGTCTTTAGGGACTATTTCAGGTTCAAAATTCTCCAAATGGGTCTTTTAGACATTTTCTTCTCAAGAAGTCATTTCTTAATTTAATTAACAAGTATTAAAAAAACAATTATGAAAAGACCCACCTACCTAAGGAATGCTGTAACTTCTGTTAAACCACAGAATGGGTACACATTTTGCTCACGCATATAAACAGCTCTCACTTTTCTTTTGAACAGCCAACCCACCTGCCTGTGTATCAATTGTTCTTTGTCATTATCTCTGGGAAATTCCTTTGGCACCACTAGCTAGTGGAACATTCAAAGATGTACCAAGACCAACAAAAATTACATGTTTCTACCATAAAAGAAGGGTCAGGGCTAAGTGTGCTTGCTGGCAGCAAGATGCATAGTGTTCACAAAAACATGGGTAAGCATTGATTAGTTTCAGTGAAATTTAGCAGCACTCTGGCACTGCTGCTAGGTGGCAAAGGAATATAGCCATCACTGGGAATTCTGGGGTTTGGCTCTGACTGCTCTCAATAAATGTTTTAAGTGTATCTAATTACTTTTTTCTATATGAAGTGATTGGTTTAAGAAGAGTGATACTGGACCAGCAGGTCCTGTGCTAAGAACAATAACACAGTATTTCAGTAGTATCCGTAACTCCACTGAAGTTGGGAAAACATCTACTTTAAGATCTGCATTAGATCTTGGTGCTTGTATTAAACAGTGGGCCTGATCTTTCTCTTTCCAAGAACAGGCATGAGTACAAGCACCTCTGAAGAGGATGATGTAATCAATTCTATTGTTGAAAACAACCTTATTGCTACTACTTATCAGGCTATATTGGGAACTAAAACGTATAACATTTTCCAGATACATTAAATAAAGACAATGTCAGGTGTCAATGCAGCTTTCCAACAAATTTATTTTACTGAAAAGTGTCCTGAAAATTTTCTTAATTTTGTTTAATCCCTGACTTGTCTATATTTCCTGCTGATTTCTTATGGTCATGGCATGAAATCTCACTGTAACGGAAACAAGCCAGCTGCAGTGGATGAAGACAGGGTGTAACCAGTTACAATTACATTGTTGTTGAGGTTTTCAGTTTACCCATGATTTATGGAACCAATCCTACTTTTATGAACATCATTGGGAAACCAAGGTCTGAAATTCTTCCTAAGGGACATGTGCATGTATTAGCTGTATGCTCTGACTCAGTTCTCAGTTAAGTCGTGTTCCAAAAACAGCCTTAAAAGGATGATGCTTGTACTGCTTTCAACATTACAGCTATGTCATCTCAGTGGCAGGGACAGCCTCATCATGGCACTTTATCAGCTCTCTGCAAGACAAAAGGGTAAATCTGAGGACTAGACTGTGCCCCTCTCAAAGTCAGACACAGTCAGGGAGATGATTCTCATCACCAGCCTACTCCTCCATCAGTGAGCACCTCTCACTCCATGTTTTACATGGCAGAGTTCTCACCAAGGCACTTTACTGAGTAATCACAGAACAAACTGTCTAGTGCAAAACCTCCTGAAGTTGAAACTAAGTGGATTTATCATAGATGGGGTTAAACTGCTACTCTCCCACCTTTCAAAAGTGGTCTACACTACTGCAGAGGCTTTCAGAGTTAGTGTGAGGTAAAAAAAAAAATCAAAAAAACCCAAAAAACTTTGGTGGTGGATTAAAAAAATTTATTTATAAGGGTGCCACTTGTAAATACCTTCAAGTACTAAGAAATGCAGAACCAGTGACAGCAGCAATCTGAACTTCTGTTCTTTGAACTGCACAGTCTCTTTTGGTCTCCTGCTGTCCTTTGGTAGAGGGCTATTGCTTTGCTCCTGGCGTTGTCTCTGCCTTCTCCTGCTTGCAGATGTTTCACACCAGTTAAACTGACTGTGCCATTTGATACAAGGCCTGAATTCACTACAGTGCTGCTGTCCAAACTGAGGTCCATTTTCAGTTAAATGCTGCAATGTGTCCCTCATCTTTGCACCAAGCCCTGCCTGTAAGACCTTAACAGGAAATTGTTTCCAGATCCTTCCTGATTATTGATCAACAACAAAACTCTCTATGCAAAATAAACTTTAGAAAGATTAATTTCTAAATAAAATACTCAGAACTCGTGTCCTTTCCTTCTTTTGGTCTTGAGTTAAAGTATCTGTTCCTGGCTGATCAAGAGCGTCCATTTCTTTAAATGTGCAACATATGAGTCACATCTGGCACCATCCTTCCACAAAGAGACCTAGTATTTCTGACTAAAATCCTCTTCTAGTGAAATCTGGGAGCTGTGTGGATTCAAATTCACTGTCAATTCCTTTCAATTGCCCACCATCAAAAAATCCCTGGAGAAGTCCAAAATCAGACAAATAAAATATTGTATGTAAATAATGGCTTTCAATGGCTTTACTATTACTCAAAGGAATTTAGTTGCCACATTTTACTAACCACACAGGCAAGAAACACTTTGCAATATTCCTGCAGAATAATAGCTTTCCAAGAATTTGATTTTTACAGAAATGGTCTTAAACATTACATAACTAGAAGAGAAGCCAACATCCTTGCAGGACTATGTCTAGGGAAAAGTTCTACTAAGTAAAATCAAGCTCCAAGTTATGGTTGCAGAATATATCTCCTACTCACAAGTGCAATCTGGAAACATTAAAGGAACAGGAGAGGTTCCCAAGTTCTATCCTCTTTCCTTAGGACATCATTAATTGCTTCCCCCAGTTCCTGCCTCAGTACTGTGGCACAGCCCAGCACTGCAGCAGAAATGGGCTTTCTACTCTCCAGCACTGAATCCACTTTTCCCCACCTTCCTCAGCACAAACCAGCTCACAGGGGACTTGCTTCACAACTTGTGAGCTTTTTCATCTTCCCCAGGGCTGCGCCCACAACCTCCCCAGCTCTCCCAGGCCACACCCAGACACCCCAGGTCCTCTTCCCACAGCCAGCACCTCATCCCCAGCATTGCTGGCTCTTAGAAGGATGTTGCTGTCTCAGTTTTCCCCAGTTCAGCCAGCCAGTGCAAAGGAGAGGAAAAATCCATCCTTTCACAAGTTTAATGCCTAAAAAAAGGATGAAACAATTGGTCCCAGCACAGCAGCTGATGCAGACACTGCAGAAAATCCTCCAGACTTCCCCTACTTCTTATTACTTACCTGGAGTTCTAATCATATGAACACATTATAACATCTCTGAAATCCCAAAGCAGACACCACCAGAAACTATCTAGAGAGAGAAAAACATGGCACCCAATGCAGAGTTGCAAGTAATAGCTGGTGGTGGCTGAGGGTAGAATAAGTTGCCAGAGGGCAAGCTACAGGCCAAACCCAAATCTGTCTACTAGTTACAGCCACTCATTTCAATCTGCAGACCAGGTGTCCAAAGATATACAGTCAGGGTTATCTACACAGAAAAAGAGAAATAAACACACATTTCCTTTTGCAATTCACAAACTTGGTGTAAATTAATTCAAACAGGGCCAGTGCCACTGTTTAAAGATACAGATAAGGCAACGGAGAAACTGAAGGCTGGATTCACACCTCACCTTCCCAGGGGAAGCTTTCTTCTCCAGGATGAACTAGATGTGAAACAGTAATGATTCAGAATGAGAAAAAGTCATGCTGGAATAAATTACTGCAGAGTTAGGACAAACAAGAATACAGCTCAGAACACCGGCTTGTAATTTGCATAGGTAAAATAGTGCTATGATTATAGGCTTCCTGGACCTGTAAAATGGGCTTGTGATGTTATCTTTTTCAAGGGTGTGACGTGCAGCTTTTATGTAATGAAGTTTGTGAATCAAAACAGCTTTAAAATTAATGAGTATGACCAGGCCTGTGGAAACACTCCCAGCTGAGGCAGCACTTGCATGGGAAAGAAAAAATCTTTTTACTTGGCCATTGGCATCTAAAAGCAGATTAAAAAGATAATTAGATTGACTGGGAGAGGTGTGGCAGGAGGTAGGCAAATAAAGGGACAGAGTCACAGAAGCACAGAATCAGAGATGCTGAAAGGGGCCTCTGGAGATCACCCAGCCCAACCCTGCTGCTCCAGCAGGCTGCATGGGCTATGTCCAGCTGGGTGTTGTGTATCTCTGCCCATGCAGACTCCTTTCTTCTCTGAGGAAACTGTTCCAATGTTTGACCACCGTCACAGTAAGAAGACAATTTTTGTAAGTGCAGATGGAGCATCCTGCATTTCTGTTTGTGCCCATTGAATCGTGTCCTGTCATGAGCCACCACAGGGAAGAGTTTGGCTTTTCCTTCTTCCTGGCCATGTCTTGCACTAAAGAGCCATAAACTGGCCAAGTGCCAGTCAGTGGCACATGGGCCCAATTTCCAACTCCACACCAGAAGCACATCTGTGTCACTGACCAGCAGGACCCACCTGAAGGAGTAGTGAATCCAGCCAGGTCTCATGCACCAGCAGGGAAGAAATGTGTCACTTGTGTTTTAATGACTACCTAGAGCACCTTGGTTTCCACATGAATAGAGGTAACCAAGATGGCCATGTCCCCAGGAAAGTGCAGGATAAAAACTATGGAATTTATGGAATGCACACTGAACATATTGTTTACAAAGAGGAGAATTTAATTCCAATCTTGTATCATCCTAAAATGATTATTTCAGTAATTATTCACACATTTCGTTTTAATAAAATACCCCAAATTACAGCCAGTATTTTTAGATAAAAACATTCTTATAGGAGAGCTCAGAATAATTTCAACTTCTATATGTTTTTCCAAGCTACCTTTGTGTCACAGAGAATCTGCAGAAGAAACATATTTCTAGTCTACAGAGAAGTCCATTTCCATTTTGTTGTGCAGCCACTTTTCAAAAAAAAAGATAAAACGTTTTTTAAAATGTCATTTCCCCCCATCTTTCTAAGCTTAAAACCACCAAAGATTTCAAATGGCTATCTCTTCAGACAGCTACTAAGAATACTGGGTTTAGAATATACTAAAAACACTTTAATGTGTATTGAAACTCACAAAGGGGACTTGCTCTGCAGTCTTAACTACAGTTAATGCTGTAGTAAATCTCAGTTTTCCACCAGGAAATCATGTGTCACCAACCACATTAACTATTGACCAAGCTGCATAAAGCAATGGCATCAGTTCAGGACTTTAATTATTAAACTCAGACTTAGTGACACCTGCAGGATTTCTTGCTATACTTTTGTCATAATGCCCAAATTTTCTGTCCTGAAGTGTAATGTGCAAAACATTCAAATGGTTCTGGCCAGAAAGATCCTTGAGTCAGAGTAACTTCTTGTGCCAGCACTGGAGTATGATATCACAGTGTTTGCAAAAAGCAGCCCCAAAAGCAGATCTGGTAGCAGAATGAGAGGAGCAGAAATCCTGGCAGCCCAGCACTGAGGGGTCTGTAGCAACTTTAAGTCAGAGGAAGCAGCTACAAATGTCTGTCCCTGGCAGAGAGAGCAGTGGCACTGCCAGCCCACCTGGGGGTCAGTACCACACAGCCCCCTGTGCTAGGCAGGGCTGATGCTGAGGCACAGGGCTCAGCCCAATCTGATGCATCTTGTTCAGGTTTGTCTATCAGCTACAATACTCCAGATTCCCATCACTCAAGATAAAGGAGATTTAACTGTATGATGGAGTCTTAACACATTTTCTGCCATACTCAATCCAGAAACAGCAAGTAACATACAACATACACAAACCAGCAAAACACACACATAAACCTCACCTACATGATCTGTTCTATGTGTACAAAGTCACAATGCTTGCAAATAGACCCTAAGGACAGAGTTTGTGCTCTACTTTCAACACTCGCATTTAGCCAGTACACAGGGCTGAAAAGAAGGAGCTGAAAAATGTATCTATGTCAGCACACTTTGTGATATGGAGTCTCTGTGGACCTCTTCAGTCATGCATTGGCACAGACAACAAAGCCAGCTTTTGGACCCAAACTGCTCCCATTGCACCTAAGAAACCACAAATAGTATTAAATAACTTACCTTTCAAAGGCACATCGAATTACTACCAAGATTAAAGCAAAAGGGATACTAAGCAGGAGATCACGAGGTTGAGGGTAATGAATGTCTTCAGATTCTTGCATGTCCTCCCAGGTGATTCCTGGGGGTAGCCAGAACTCGTGCTGCCACAGCCACTCATACAGAGAGCGAGCCATCCTGGAAGGAAGAGAGACCAGAATAAAATGAGCCCTGCACACAAGAAAACCTGTCAGCACAAGCCGGTGCAGCCAAGGAAGGATTACACCCTTGCTGAGGTGGCATCTGGTTCTGGAAGCAGAGCAGCTGTGGGATGCAGCACTGCCCAAGGAACTGATACCTGTTCACAGATCCTTATCGTGTGCTTGGTAAATGCTGACTCCTGGCACCAAATCAAAACTGGGATAAAATGGAGAAAAGTGCCTCAGAATTTAACAGAGTATTAGTGCCAAACTTCTCAGTTTCACAGATTCCTCTCTATAGCTTGGTACTGTGGGGATGCAGTAAGTCTGCTCTACTTTTTATGTATATATCCTTATTTTTCAGTTTTTGATATTTTGTATTTATTTGTTTCTATTTACAGATTGTAATTCCATTATCTCTCTGTGTGTGTGTATGCATTATACTTATTCTGAGATTTCGCCTTCTAAAAGAAAAAAAACATCAGCTTTTTGCTTTGAATTATTAAGGAAGGTACTTCAGGTAAGAATTTTTGTGCTAGGTGGATTTTGTGCTGGGTTCTTAATGTAATTTTAACCACTATGCTTGACTGTGCAATCTACATATATGACCAGTGAATTTAGCAGCAAAATCAACGGGGGAATTTTGATAATGACAATTCAACACACAAATACTGTTTCTAGATAACTCTACCTCATACAGAAATATGAGCTGCACCGCTCTCCAATAGACATTGCTCATTCTTAGCTGGTAACAACCAGCATCCCAAACACAAGCTCTGAAGTCAAACAGACTCTGTTCAGCCACAGAAGGATGAAATGGGAATGAAATGCCGATTGGATAATCAGAACAGTGCACAGGAGATGCCACCTTAGGAAACTAGGGAAAAAGCATACAATTTAAGTGTCTGGTCCAAGTATTACAAAGCTTCTCTTCAAGCACAGTCCCAAGGCCTGGTCTATTTTCTGCAAGAACTGCCTATCAAATCAAAAATTAATCAGTCATTTTATTTTGAAGATATCTGTAATTCTGATGCAATTTCTCTGTTAAAACTCATTCCACAATTTTGGTGTCTGAGGGATATTTTCTAAATCATAACCATGGAGTCATAGAATGAGCTGGGTTAGACAGGACCTTGAATCTCATTCCACCTCCTGCCATGGGCAGGGACATCTTCCACTATCCCAGGCTGCTCCACGCCCTGTCCAACATTGCCTCGGACATTTCTAGGGATCCAGGGGCAGCCACAGCTGCTCTGAGTAACCTGAACCAGGGCCTCACCACCCTCATGGAGAAGAATTTCTTCCTAATATCTAATCTAAATCTACTGTCTCTCAGTTTGAAGGCATTCCTCCATGTCTTGTCCCTCCAAGCCCTTATAAAAAGTATCTCTCCATCTTTCTTGTAGGTGCCCTTCAGGCACTGGAATGAAATGTAACATCTTTTCTGGATTTGGACTTTACTATTCCCCTCAATGTGTCTTTTGATCTGACTAAAACAGAGAAAAAAAAGGATACTATTTCTTCAAATTTGACTCATTTCTCCTGGCACATGCACATCCAGTTCGGTTTGAGGCCAAAGCTGCTTAAAAATATATGTGTAATTGATAGTAAGTGGATGCAAATTTTCTAATCACTTATAAAAAATATATATCATATATAGAATTTCCATATCATATATAGAAAGCAGGAAAACTTTTCCCAAAGAAAAAGGAAAACCATATTATGAAAAATGCATTCTTCTCCTCCACTGTGCACTGCCTGATTTCAGCTTTTCATAGTAAAACCCACAGCATAAAAATCCTCCTAAAAAATCAGGAACCTGACATACTGAAGAGTTGCAACCAAAAGAAGTGGAAGTATGGCTTCACTAGCACTGAAAAGAACATCCAGAGTTTACTAGAGTTCAGGTTGACAATAATAAACAGTATTTTCTTTCTGGTCTAGCTTCTGGGCCTCTGGAAACTGCAGTTTTGATGCCACTTCCAGGCTGCTCTCCATTCCTCCTTCTAGTTCTTCTTCCAGACAATGCCTGGATAAAAAACCACTGGCACACAAAATGGAGATAAACAGGGTTTATAGATTCCTGTTTTAAGAGCCTGACTAGATGGATGCAACAGTTTTTGAACTGCCTGCCAAATCTCAAGTCTCTTCAGCTCTCAGGGGCCTAGAGTATAATTTACCTGTCCCCACCAAGGCTGTTTGGAGGTGGGAACATTTGCTACCAACCACTGTTCCTCTGGCAGGGCTGTAGGATCCTTTAGGACAGTTCCCTTCCTGTGCCTTTAGTGCTCCAGCAAAAACACCTGAAACCAGGATCATGGGGGTTGGTGACGGCTCACTGGTGACAGAGCTAACTGAAGCACACATACTGCCAGAAAAATCTTTTCAGACTACGCAGTAAACATGCTACTCACCAGTCCAACTCCACCTGGGTGACACAACCCTGTGCCCATGGGACAGGCTGGGTTGTGCTGCCCAAGCCTCTGTGTTTTTTCAGTTTGTCCCCAAACTTCCTATAGACTGTGTGTGAGCCCAAGTTTCTCCATAAAAATCTACATTTTTAGAGAAGAATGTGTTTGTGTAGAAGCAAACTGTATATGGGCTTAGTCTACGATGAATTCAACATCCTGTCACCATGAAGCATGGTGACACCACACCAAAACAACTTTTGCACTTCAGACAGTACAGGATACCAGCCTGAAGAGCCAGATAACCTAAGTGAGGTATGTGAATTACAAAGAACTTTACAGACATTGAACATACCAACCTCAAAATGTTGGTAAACTCTCTCAGCAGTTAAAAATCTCAACTTGAGTTGGGAAAATCATTAGGAATACCTAAGAGAACTCAGGGAGAAATTTTCTCCTTGGCTCAGCTCTTCAAAAAACATTTCTTCAGTAGGTTTTCCCACAGGCAGAAGGCATGCTGGGGAAAGCTGCCATCACAGCCAGCTTTGCAGCTACACAATCCCACATTCTCCCTCCAGAACTGTATATATCTGGCAACAACACAAAACCACACTTGGGAGAGAAGAGCAGCTGAACTCCACTGGGACTCTGTGGGAGAATACAAAATTGATGTCCAATCTGCTTAGGGGAAATATACAGATTCAGTTTGCTAAGGAAGCAAATAGCATAGCCAGTACTAATTGACTCTCATGTGCAAAAAACAGATAGTCAGGATCACTCTCATGGAATATTCATCTTTGCAGCAGTCTTTACACATTGCAAAAATACAGAACAGGGTACTACATGAAGCAACACATGTATCTTTTGCAATTTACACAGGTCAAGTTCTCCAGTCAAGGCTGCTGAAAAGCTGAAGACAATGGTGTGTCTAAAAGGCCCTTTGAGCACCCACGGAAAAGTGTAAGTGGGCCCATTTCTTTCTCATAAGTTCTTTACACCTCACACAGCATCTATCCTGCACTGCAGCTTTGTAACATGCAGAACCAAGCCCTTCAGCTCTGAACAAATGTCTAACAGAGAAGACACCCCCCCGCCCAGAGCTCACCAAGAACAGAGATAACAAACAACAGTGGAAACACTGCACAGATCAACATAAGGACTTCACAAACAGCCAACAAAATTGTAAATGCTGAAAGAACAGCTTCAGGTTGGTTGTAGAAAGGTACGTGTAAGGATGAAATCAAAACCAGAGAAGTATCACAGCTACACCACGGGCTAAGGGAGGACAAGGCTTCAGCACTTCCTGAGCCTATAGGACACCAAGAGAAGGCTAGCAAAGTGGACTTCACTGAGCTCTTTTGAGGTGACACAGGTCTTGAAGCAACTGGACTCTGCAGCCCAGTGGCCCCATCCACTGTATTTACTTTGTTGAATCTTGCCTTTCCTGGCATTGCTTGTTTTTTTTTTTTGTTTTTGTGAATATAGTGGTTTCATCTGAATCCTCAGCATTACAAAGGTCTCTGCTGTTGGGCTTGCTGAGCTGCTCCAAGGAGAACAGGAATTGCTGCATCCACAGTGCCTGCAGCAGAGCAGCACAGCAGGCTCCCCACCCTGAGCCACAGAACACCACTGCACCTAACCCTGCAGGGCCAGGATTCGCTTTCCAAGCAGAACTATTTGAGAAGACACAGGGCATCCAGCTAAAGAGGTTACTGCTTGTCTCACAGGTAAAATGGCTAAACAGGTTTACGCAGGCAATGTTAACTGTTTCATACATCTTTTAAAGAGTTACTCTCTTGCTTCACTTACAGACTCCATTCCCAAGCAAAACATTACTATACTGGTACACAACTATTCATCTAAATTTACATGTGTGAATACAACAGATAAGGGTGGGGATGAAACAGAGAGAAACAGCTTACACAGCTTGGAAAGACCTGGCTACAGAGGCCTTCGAGTGCTCATTTATAGCAGACATGGTCCATTGTCTACAGGTGGATTATACAGGTTTGTGGGTGAACCATGCCTGGTTCACCCACAAACATCCCTGCAGTGGCTCTGGGCCAAGCCATTTAGGTCAGCCAAGTCTTACTAGTTTAAGTGCAGCATCATGTTAATGGCCTGGCTGCCAGAGCAGTGCAGGGATTCCTGCAGCAGCCTTCCTGGTAGGGCCAGTTTTCCCAGGATGCAATTATCCCCTGCAGCACAGCACTGCCACAGGGGAAATCACTGGTTGATGCGGAAGCACACCACCACAAGGTTGCAGTTATGCTGCTTCTCAAGTTGCTTTATTTTTCCATGGGGTTAATGCTAAAGCAAACAAAAAAAGGTCTCTTCAGTCTCGATATGTTGGAGACCAAAATGGAGAGGCCTGTCCTATCTTCCCAAGAAACTGGGGTCAAGAAACAAAGTCCTCCGTATAGTTCTAAAGGTTCCTGTTATTTCAAACTGGAGGAGCCATTATGTTCCTGCCCTACTCTGGTCCATATTGCCTACATTTGAGTTTCCACTGCCTATTATGCATTTGAACCTTTAACGCATTTTACTAAGAAATCAGTTAGCCAAGAACTCCATGAATAAATTCTCTCCTGATAGCTTTTCTAGGCAGTTTCTTGTTTGACACTTCCCATAATCCTGATGTCTTCAACTAAAACTACTTATTAGAGCTACCCAAGAGAAGTTACTAGTTTAGACATGAAAATTACTGCATCTCTTTTAGGCAGAAATAAATAATTTTAACAATTAAATCTCTGACTAACATAGCACAGGCTATCTTTTGAACACTCATATTGTATTTAATATCTTAATCTCCATCTCCAAGAATTCTTCTTTTTTTAAACCTTCACACTAATGATCACAATACTGGTATTATAGTATTATAGTCCCAGGATAATTTTTTTCTTTTTTTAGTTTTATTTGTTTTGTTTTCTTTGTAAAATCTTTTATGCATCTCTTCTAATATATATCAAGACTTGGTAAAATTTATAAATAAAAAAATCACTAAAGATTTGGTAAATTTATGGATAAAAAAATCTTTGCTCCAAAATTCTTAATTACATGTAGCATTATTTTCAGCATACTGAGATGGTGATTAGTTAGTTAGAGTCTCTCCTACCTGAAGGGAATACATTAAGCTTTTCAAATTTCACTTCAGTTTTGATTTTGATTTCCATTTCCTCATCTCTGTTACCCATCCTGGAATCATACCTGCTTTCAGATATCACCTTATTCAAAACAACATTTCCCCTGCCCAAGATCCCTTTTGAAACTATGTTTCTCTTGGTTCTTTAGCATTTTAAGACTTTTCTTATAATGCAAATTTTATCATTGATGGACAGTGTCCAAGGGACTCAGCTGAAATTTATCAATTAAGAAAAATGCCAAAGAAGGTCCTCCCATGGTAGTGAAAAAAAATTTAAACCTTTCCATATAGTACCAGTCCATGAACTACTGATTTACCTTAGCTCTCCTAGCATGCTTCCTCACCCTGTCAAAGTAACATTCCTACAGAACCCATCACCCTCTACACTTCCATTTCTTTGAACTTTTCTTGCAGATTTTTACAAGCCTGCTTGCTCTAGCCATAACTGATGCAGAATCTCCAATCACATGTACAGGTTTTAGTATTAATCTCTTTTTACCTGCAGCTAATTCTGCTTTATTTGTCTAGTTCCCCAGCCTTCTCATCTCTTCCTCTTGTGACTCTACACACCCCTTTCCCTAAAACTAGTTTCTGGCAGAACCTCCATTTCTTTTTGCATGAAATAATATGTTTCAACTCAGACCAGTAGCAAGAGAAATGAAACCACAACCTCCTTACCTTCATAATCGCCAACACTATGTTCTCCAGGCTGACCCTTCTCACCCAAACTCCATTCTCCATATCCTCTTCTTTCGAAGATAATTGAAAATTTGAAATTATTTGTGCAGCCTTGTTTCTCCACCAGTGTCCAGTTGCCCTCAGCTTCCTAGCTTTCAGCTGTTCCCCTCACTTAGATCTACCAGCTGACATTTCCTACCAAATTATTTCATGTCTGCTGTTTACATAAGAACAAATTCATTGTCCAAGTCATGTGCTGTTCTGTTCAAAGGCAAAAATTTTCATGTACCCCATGAGAGCTCTGTTCCAGAAAAACCCTAAAATGCCCAATGAAACATTTGAAACTGCAAATAAAATTTCCAAAATAGACAAACTTGCTTACCTAGATCCGCAGAGGACATCTTTCTCACCCAGCATAAATTCCATAGTAACCTCCCATACCTTATGCTCCACTTGCCAGCTCCTTCCTTGTTGGGCTGCTCTGCCTGCGAGTGCCTGGCTCCGAGCAGACTGTGGGTATGACCCACAGCACAGGTTTCAGCTGTTGTCACTCACCACGTCAGAATGCAAATCAGACAGCTTTTCTCATTCAGTCATCCCTCACTGAGGGGAATGAGTACAACTTCCTGGTTTTGCCCAGTGAAAAACAAGCATTAGTTTATTCAGCTAAAAACAAGGCCAGAAAAGGCCCCAAATACCTCTGGCTTCACCATGTCTTTGGTCAGAAGTTGCTCAGAGCAGTGTGCCCCAATTTTTCTTAGCCTTCCTCTTGCTACCAATGTACTTTCAGAAGCTGCTCTGGGTGCTCTTCATGTCCCTCACTCCAGCTGAGCTTTAGCTTTCCTACCTGCATCCTTCTTTCCCCAGGCAACATTTCTATATTGCTCTTGGCCATTCATACCACTCCAACCTTCCTGATGCTTCCTGCTTGTGATTAAGCTCAAGCAACAGTTCCATGCTTATGCTCGTCTGTCTCCTACCATGTTTGTTTGTCTTCCCGCATGTTGCGATGGACTACATGTGCTTGGATCTGACTGTCCTGGAAGATAGCACCTTTACAAGCCA
Organism: Chloebia gouldiae; assembly: GCA_003676055.1. Classification (NCBI taxonomy): domain Eukaryota; kingdom Metazoa; phylum Chordata; class Aves; order Passeriformes; family Passeridae; genus Chloebia; species Chloebia gouldiae. The sequence continues at coordinate 486,997 of QUSF01000147.1, forward strand.
GGAGAGTCTCCCATGAACTCCTGACAAGTAGATCCCTGAAGAAGCGCAAATCTCCTCTCCTGAAACTTAAGAAAAACCCAAGAAGGTAGATACAAATTTTTAAATACCACAGCTGCTTGTGCCATATTTTTCCTCCAAGAACCTGGAGATACTTCCCTACTAATGCTGAAAAAAACCTGGGCTGAACTGCAGCCCTCATCAAACTAGTCTGAAAAACAAAGCACTGTATTAAGTTATCAAGGTAAAAGCAACAGAGACAAAAGCTGAAGACCTTTGCTGTTTGGCTGGTACCCAGTCCATGGCTGAATTATTAAATGAGGTAACATTCCTGTTACATGCCAACATGAAGTAACATACCTTCCAAGGGCAGAGTGAGGTAACATAAACCTTGTTGTCCTGACACTTTGGAACAATGTTCTACTACCAAACATTAACTGTACAATCACACAAACAAAATAACTGAAAAACCACAGGACACTGCATGCTGATTGTTTGGCCATATCACTGTGCAGAAAGCTATAGACCATGTTAAGGCTTAGTAAGAACATCAGACACCACTGGCGTTCAAGTAAAGCAACTGAGGCACTCAAAGCACCAGCTACAACATCTCCACAAAACACAAAGTCCCAGACCTATGTGTGTTTCTCAAGAGTGCAAATGTAAAATATAAGAAGGAGGTACTTATAAACCCCAAATGAGCTACTTATCAATTTCTTTGTATTTTTTCCTTCATTCTTTCTCCTGGCATCTACTATTTCCTCCAGTCTCACTGCAGAAACAGCTGTCCCTGTCTGACATCACTTAATAGAATTGAGGAAGAAAATCAAGTTATTGGCCTCAGGCCACAGTGAGCTAAGAAGACAGGTTGGAAGATCACTCAAAGAATCAAGAGGGAGATTACTTCTCCTAGAACTGCTCACCTGTTTTTTCTCTAAATTTATCCATATCAAAGAAAGAGTCAGGCAATCTTAATGAGATCATGTCCTTCAATCTAAGTTGAGAAAGTAAAATGTGCCAAAAAGCCCCTAATCAGAAATGCTTTTTATCCACAAAGATTGGACCAACAATCAGCTCATACAACAATAGAAGCCTTTTGACAGATTTTGGAAGAGAAAGGCACAAAAAGGAATCACACTGTGAGAATACACACTGAATAAAGCTTTGAGCCTGGGCAGCAATAACTTTGTGAGAAACTCTTTCAAAGGCAAGTTATGGCCTTCCAACCCAGTTTATGGACATGGATGTTCAGGTGCTGAAGGGGCAAAAAATACTTGTCCAGATCATTCATGAGAATACATACCCCTGACACTTTTTCTACTACCAACTGAAATCAGTCAACTTATTATCACTAACCCCGTTACTCAACAAACACATACCAAGCCTTAGAAAGTTTAATTCTAACTTAAAAATTGAGAATAACAAAAAGCAGGTGGGAGGTTCAAGCTTCCAAGTCATACTTCAGTCACATTAAAATACCAACACAGCATTCAATAAAGCCTCTTTCATACGCGTTCATGGGACAGTGCAATGCTTCTCCAGTGCATTACCTGACTCTCCAGTCTTTTTGAAGCATAAACATTCCTAAATAATCATACTGTTGTGGTCTGATGGCCCTCTCCTCACCTATCCTCTAAGAATCACCCTTGGCAACCCCTTCTGGTCCCTTCCAGGACAGCTCCTCCTCTTCTGTCCTTCTGCCTTCAGCCACACTCCAGGTTCCACAGTCTGTGCAGCCCTCAGAAGCTCTTCATCCATAGTTTCACCTACAATTCCTACTTTCCTGCAGACCAAAGCATCACCATTGCTCCTAATTCATACAGTCAAACCCTACAGTGAATCAAGCACTTTTATCCCTCTTTCTCCCCCAGAAAGGCCATTTCCCCAGACAAGTTTTCTAATTCATCACACCAGCACCTCTGAGCATCCCCCTCAGTGAAGCGCTGAACTCCTGAACAGCTGATGCTGGGTCAAAACAAGAGAACCTGCTGTGTTAAATAAGGAGGCCTAAGGGACCAATCTGTGCAACCTTTGCCACAGACCTCGCAAAGATCAAACAGCAAAGTGGAATTGGATCATCTTGAATGCCAACATAGATTAGAAAAGTGCTTACCTATCACTTGGGATTAATCTGTTGCATGAAGCTGAGGGAGGCATCCCGTATAACACCTACACACACAGTGAATGACTTCACACAACCCTCGCTCTCCTCCCTTATGCAGGGAACACACAGGCTTTAATTACTTTCTATAAGTTGGCTTTAAATTTCAGTATCAACAGTTCCATCAGTTTCCCAGGTATTTGTTCCTGCAAACTTCCCAGCCTGTTCTAAAGCTCAGGGGGAAAAAAATTAATTACACTAAAATTAAGATTCTTTTAAATTATACTCCTACCTCTAAAACTAGTACATGCTTTCGTGATTTTTCATTTCAAAATACAAAACTTAAAACCTTATCTCAGAACATCTACATTCCCAACATTACTGCAAAAGCAAAATATGTCAAAAACATTGAGATAACAACGGATAGAAAGATTTCCCCTTCTCCAAGATTAAAAGCATTGAGAGTCACTTTTCACAAGCATTGTTGCTTAATGAATAATGCAATCTGTCACATGATGATGTTCACTGAAAAACAAATGTGAATATGAATTACTCTTGGGAACTGCCTATGAAGCAGAATGTAAAACTCTGGTTGTTTCCATATGCATTGCGCTCTTTCCTTTGCTGGAAAGTGCCTAACATGAAGAGAACCTGCCTATTACATAAACAAATCACTACAGGATGGTGTATTCCTTGTCAAGATTTGAAGGCTGCAACCACACATTGTTGCTATTTATCCAACAATTCTGACATTATGGGATGGCTTAACTACATGCGCAGTGGGACCCTTCCAATGAGTGCTCCTGCTGGACACAGACAGGGCTCACCGGGATTGCTCAGCCCTGGGGGTCCTCTTGTCTTCTAACCAACACGGTCACTCCTCAAGCCGGACTCCTCCTCCTGCTCTGCTGAGGAACCCCGTGTTTGCTGAAGGATCTGAGAGAGAACTCTGACACCCCATTCATTCCTCCCTGGGCCAACTCCTCTGCAGAACAGACACAGATTTACCTCAGTGCAGCCGGCTGTTCTGTCCTGCCCGAGCCGACACCGATGCTGCAGCAGAGGGCCAAGAGCCCGGCAGGCCCAGCACACAGCAGCGCCTCGGCTCCCGCTGCCTGGGCACAGCCTTTGTTTTTATAATACCGATACTGAGGGTCACTTTCTCCCTACAGCAATTCATCACACGTAACTTTACAAGGAAAGTCACACAGAAGTGATTATTTGGGGAATTCTGCTTTCATGCTTTTAATTCAATATCCTCTCTAAACAGAGAAATTCCTCTGATCTTTTCTTTGAAAAACATTAAACACAGAGTCTGACAATTCATCTTTCAAACCCTACAGAAGGAGCTTTCAAATAGATGAACAACAGGGAAGCCATTGTCACAAAAGCTCTTATAGTACCTCAGGGATTCAGGGATAAAAATAACACTGTGCATTACAAACAAAATAATGTGAGCACTGCCTGTAGTTTACCTCTTTCACAAATTTTTTTTCCTTATCTGTTTTGATTCAAAGCCTTGGCATTTGTTGGGTTGGAAGGCATATGCCATAACCTGTGACTACCAGTGCAGCAAACTCACAAAGAAAAGTATTTGAAGAATTTCTTTATTTTTGGAACTGACTTTTAAAACAAAGACACTAGTTCTGATCAAAACCAGTTTCAGTAAAAGGTGAATCACTTTCAAAGTTTATGGAATTACTGCGGTCCTCTGTGAATGCATTTCCTATTTTTCCAAATAAAACTCCTGGATTAATTAAAACTAAAGCATATTGGAAAAGGAGCGGGCAACATGCACTGGGTTCTTGACATTGCTATTTAATTCTGGACAAATCTGCTGAGGCATACTCATCAGTAAAGATGACAACACCATAAAAATAACCCCCAAGAGAACAGCCTTAAGTGGACTTTCAAAACTGGGAAAATGATGACATTTTTTCTTTTTACTTAAGAAGAACCTGCTATAGGGTGCCAGTAGAATTAAATATGAAACCTTCAATACAGATATACTAAAGGTGAATGTATGCAAATAGCAGACACCTACAATAAAATGCAAACCTTTATCTGAATGAGGAGGGTGGCCAAGGGCACAGAACAGACTTGCAGACACCTAGTTAAGGTGGAAAACACCCCACAGCCATGTCCGTATGTGAGACTAGGAGCACTGAGACACACCACGAGCAGGCACACGGACAGGAGCTCTGCCAACACCTGCAGTGGCCAGGATGCATCCAGTGGAGAACAGTGCTTTGCATCCTCAGCCCTTTACAGCAGGCCCAGCCTGGGCTGGGTAACAGCTCCTGGAACTCATCCAGAACCAGAGCCTGCACTGGGCATTCCAGGGCTGTCCATGCTGCTGGGCAGGAGGCAGTGCCCAGCTCCTGGCAGAGGTTCCCCTACAGCTCCTCTCAGGTCTACTGCAGGTTTAGGGACTCAATGAGCTGCAGCTTTTACGACAGAACCTGCAGTGTGTTGGAAATGTGTAAACTTCACACCTGCAACAGACTCTGCTGAAGTGTTCAATTACTCAATTAATATTAACTAGAATGACGATAATTAATTTTACTAGTAAGAAATAATTACAAGATTGGCCTCCTAAAGAGCAATCTATTTTTAAGTAAGCCTTTTGACTTCTGCTTTTCCTTTACATGAAAGTGTGGGTTTTCTTCTACAGGGAAGAAACCTGGAACAGACATTAGAAATACAAGCAGGATATAAAACACAGAGCACAATAAACAGTTCTGACTCCAGAAATCTCGTGACATTTTTGTTCTTGTCAACAGGCTCTAAACTCACAGCTAAAGTGGAGTCAGTTCAAAACTGCATGCCCCTCAGTTCAACTGCACCCCCACTGGATTTTAGTGTGAACTTGTTATGTCATAGTAATGTCTGGATACATCCAATGAGTCTAAATTTGTTAAACAAATGTGCTTTTTCAGAAAATGCTGTGATATAATAACTCAGTTTTCAGCATTTCAAAGCATTTCAGCATGTCAACATTTCATTCATGTTACTTAGACCCTACAGTACAGAAAATCAAGATGGACTCTTTGTTCTGACTTGTGCATGTCAGTACTTTCATGTTCTATAATCTTCTTTCTTCTAAGTTTACTTTCACCTGAAGAAAGCCTAAGACTGGAGGACGACAGTGATAAAAGAAACAGATGTGCTTCCTTTAAGATTATATCAGTGGGTGGAGAGATCCACTACAGTCCTTAAAATGAAAGTGCTGCTCTTTCCAGCATGAAGATTCCCCTGCTGAGAGAGGCTCCTTACAACTGAGAGCCAGTGTAAACCAACAGAGCCATCAAAGACTGGACCCTGGCCTCCACCCATTCCTGGCCAGCCCTCCCACATCACTGCCACAATCCTGCCATGCTCAACACAGGAATTTGTGAGGCTTCACAGAGAACCATCTTGAGAAAAAGATTTGGATTTAAACAAAACTTTTTTGTTTTTACTTGGGGGTGATTTTACCCCATACCAGTTCCTCAGTGCAATTCACTTTCTGGCTTCAAAATCATTTGTGCAGGCTCAATGCAAGGTGTAAGGGGAAATGACAAGTGGCCCAGACCCAGCAAAGATGGCACCTCTCTACAGAAACACAGCTCAAGCTAATGAAACTGTACTTCTACTGAGCTCCAAATGCCCATCTGCTACATCATACCTGGAAATATCTGGATTCATATCATCAAATCCTTACAGGCCTCTGCAAAAGGAACCTAAAAAAAAAAAAAACCAAAAACATATAAAACAAAAAAAACCCAAAAAAACCCAAAAAACAACAAAAAACCCAAAAAAAAACAAAACAAAAAATCCACCAGAAAGTTAAGCCTAAATATGTGATAGATGCAGCCCCAAGCAATTTCTGGGCATACATACACAACTGCAGGGACCCTCTGGATCATATCGTATCACATCAAACACCATGCCTGTATTTCTCTCCTGTTTCCTTCAGGAGTGAGTATCAAACTTACAGAACTACCCCCTACTCATCTCAGACCTGAAAAAGTAGCATAAAGTAACATTCTAGCTGCATTTTACCATCTTGCAAAGAAATTTGCTATGAATTAAGATCTGAAGATTCCCCCAGGGATCTTTCATTTACAACTGCCTCCAAAGTCTGGACAAGTCACCATGACCTTGGCAGGTGGCACCCAGCTGCTACAGCTCAGCTGTGAGGTCCCTCGATCTGCTGCAAGCAGTGGTCACATGTACTTGTTCTGTGCACAGTGCTCTCCAAAAAGAAAAGTCCCATGGAACTGCCTTGGAAGAAAATAAGACCAAGCTCAGGCATGCGCCCAGGTGGCTGGAGCCTTGTCACCTGTAGCTGTATGGACTAAACACTCCTTCACCATAATCACTTTTCACAAGCAGAATTAGCAGCTTTGCAGTTTGACTTTTGTGTATTGACCCCACATAAGCCACTTCCTAGAATAATGCTAGAATAAGTGATCTACAGAGGCTTTCACTTCCTTCCCCGCCCTGTATTGTTCTCTGCCATAAACATGTCAGAAAAGAAAAATTTGGATAATTCTCTGAGCCTGAAAGCAATTTCCCCCCAAAAGCTCTGCTCGGAAGAGTCTAGAGTATTACAAAAGCTAGAGCTAAAATAGAGACTAAAAATTTAGAAAAACAGTATCAATTTTCTTGTTATGTATCTCAAAGAACAGAAAGCAATTGGACTTTCCTGACACCTTTTTGCTTCTTGAGCCTTCTTGGGCTCATGAATATGATCAAGGATTCTCATTAGCTGCCTGTCAGAAAAAATATTAATTGCAGGAGGGCTTAATTTAGTTATTTTTGTGTTTATTGCACACTGACAGGTTTATAAAAGATTGGCTGTTGTCAAGATGTTGACACTCCAGAGCTCATGTGCTCCTTCAGATCAGACATAATTTAAGTTCTGCATTCAAAAGGATGTCAGAAACTGTAAGTGGTGTTAAAAAAACAATGAAAATGTGCTCCATCAATCTGGTGACCTCAGGAAGTGAAGAAAAAAAAGCTCTATCATGAGGAGAAGCTTTAAAAAGAAGCCTTCTTTAACTCTATTTTGACAAAAAGGCATATACCAGGAAACTGAACTTTGAAGCCTGTGAGGATGCCTGCATGAGTACACAACTGTGGGCGTTTGGAGTTCAGACAGGTTGGTGTCCCCAAACAGACTTGGAAGCAAGAGCAGATAGTTGAGACATCCTCCAGCACCACCTGGCTCTCATTTGGCAATGCAGGGTCTCCTCAGACACTGTCCAACAACATGGGAAAAGGACACCAACTCAAGGGAGTTTTTTATTTTGATTAGAGCTGAAATCCTTAAGCCCAACATGAAAGGTTGGAAGCATGAATCTAATCTTTGCTACATGTGAACAGAGGAGCCAAGTCTCTTGTAGCTACTGATGTGAGAGACAGCAGAAATAAACCCATTTCTGTGGATTTTGGTAGACTATAATGAAAGAAAAGGACAACAATAATTTTTCATTGCAGGTGTTTACTGTTCTTCCTGTCTGGAAGCACTTGTCGAGCTGTGAAATCTCTACTGTATCTCCTTAACAAAACTCTGACATTAGATGGGAATTAGATTAAGAAAATTAATATTATATGCAGAATTCAACAGATTTTAACAGCTAATAAGCCTCAGCAGCTTTGATTCTCAGTAAAAAACTCTTTTGGCTGAACATAAGATGCACTTTTCCATTTTGGCATCTTCTTTGCTGCTCTGAACACAAGTATCTCACAAAGTCTTATCTTTCAGTGCACAAACTCCCAGGTGAAAAAAAAAGCTTTGGCCTTTTTTTTTTCTTTTAACAGAAATACAGAAAAAATTCCTCTGCATTTTCAAGTCTCATGTCTATCTTGATAATCTGAACTTGTAGATTCATAAATCATCTGCTGAGTTTCACACCTCACCCCAGTTCTCACTGGTGGCTGAAGGAGAGGTAGGTTCCTTCTGAGGACAAACTTCACCACGTGCGTCCTCTCTCACACACCTTCCATCTGACTCTGACAAAACTTATCCCACAAAACTCCATATTACACTTGTGAAAGAAGGAATTACCTTTAACTGATGATAAACTGATATAGATAAAGATGCATTTGCCAATATGGTGAGCTAAAATTCAGCTCTTGGGCTGCAAATTAACACTGGTCTGCTCCAGAAAAACTCACCTCATGCCCTGACACCTACCTTTACTCTTATCCCATTGTCATTACCTTCTAAAACCTACCAGGCGGTCTGGCTTGAAACAATTCCAGAAGTAGAATTTGCTGCCAAGTATCTGATTTGAAATTTTCGGCAACTCCAGTCTAAAATTAGGGTTGGTTGGTTTGCTAGGTTGGTTTTTTGTCATTATCCTACTTGAATTTTGATCATTATACAAATCTTTCTAAAAACAATTAAAATCACAAACTAAATACCTCAGCCTCTCGCCCAGCTTTGCCGTCCTTTTCTCTGGGAACAGTTTTCATTGCCAGCAAGAAAATCTTCCCTCAGTTCCATCGTTTTTCATGCCACGGGGTAAAAGCGGCGCTCCCGCGCGCCCCGCGGCCGCCCCGGCCCGGCCCCCCGGCCCTCGCCCGCCGCCCGACCTGAAGATAAATTCCGACAGACAAAGATGC
>QUSF01000148.1:0-23499 GCA_003676055.1 Chloebia gouldiae
TTTGCAGCACCTGCAGACCTTGATGTTGTTTGTATCCACACAGGACTGGATGCTGATAATCCAGTTAGATCCTGGTAGCATTCAGTGTTTTTTCTTTTTTGCTCTTGAATTCTGCGAATGTTACAGCTTGTGATTGGATCTGCAGTCTAATATTGATTTTCCAGAAGACATATTTCAGATGTTGTTTTCTCTCTCCCCCTGACGCTTTCATCTCTTTTTAAGAGGATATTTAAGTTGTTGAATTCCCTAATCCAAAACAGAGCTGTTGGTGTTTTCTGGGGGTGAAGGTGTGAGGGTGCAGTCCAAAGTGTGGGATCCCCCAGAGCAGGAGATAAAGGCCATGAAAGGCTCTGGGGGGAGGCTGCTGGATGTGCCTGGGCTGCTTCATTTCTCAGGGAACAATAGGATAGAAAGAATAGCTTTGGGCAGGTGAAGTGCAGGAAGCCTTGGGGATATGTTTGAAGTGTTTTTTGATTACTTGTAATGGTTGTATCTGGGTCTCATGTATCTTTAATCCTCTGGAAAGTTCTGCCTCCTGGTCTGGAGTAGGTAATGTGCAGCTGTTCTTGTGAGAAAAGCTGCCTCAAAGGTGTGTCGAGTTTGCTTAAATGGAATTTGTGTTCATTAATATAATTGGTGATGTTTTTTAAAAGGTATGTTAAGTCCACAAAGAGTTTTAAGTGCCAGAAAATATCACAGTAGATGCTGTAAGTTTTGGTTTATTGGTAGTCAGAGTAACTACTGCACCTGTTTTGTAAAAGTAGACCCCTGAGTAAGGTGGGAGATGCTTAAATCAAAGTGGCAGATGGCAGGCAGTACAAACATGTGTGAAAACGATAGAGACTTCTGGCATCTATGCTTTGTTTATTGATGACCATATTTGTTCATAATCAGTAACAGGGAAGAAGTGGATGGGATGGGATGGGATGGGGGCTGAATGGGTGGTAGCTACAGGTGGTACAAACCATAGCCATTACTTAACTAAGAGGGGTTATAAAAGCTAATGTGTTGTAGCAGCATTTTTTTAAAATAACATAGGTAATATTATTTTATTTAAGTTTTATTTCCTCCACTGTCTTTTCTTTTTTATAACTTCTGCTCATTTTTCTTATTTTCTGCCATTGTCTGTGGTACTTGGTATGAAGTGCAGCTTACCAATAGCATGCCTAAATGAAAACAGTAGTGTTTGCAGACGAGGGGTAAATTGTAGAAAATAAATGTTTCCCTGTGGAAATCACTGTAGCTCCATGGAGCTCCATCCATAGTGTTTTGCAGGAGGAACCTGGAGAAGAGCAAAGTCATCTCCTCTATAGAAACACTTGGCCTTCCTTAGTGTGTCCTGTGGGCACACAGGGTGGATGTGCTGCAGCCTGTGGGTGCACACTGTGTGAACACTTGTGATTCCAGCATGTGGAAAACTGAGTCTCATTTGGGGAAATCCCCAACTTGCCCATGGTCACAAATGCCTTAAAATCACTGAGGTGCTGATGCTTGTAAGGTTCAGTTTTGTATTGTAAGTCTGCTGGGAGCCTCGATCAATGAAATTGTCAGCTCAGTTTTCTAGGTCCACAGTTCCCTAGTTTTGCTACAAATTGCCTGGGGGGTTTCAGTAATAGTGGAAAAATGCCAGTCGTGTTCAGGTGAACTCAGGTGTGTGAAGTGAGTGCACGTGGTGCTGTTCAGGATGGTGTGGGTACAGCCCTGAGAGGGGCAGGAGGGCAGAACAGCCAGCTACCAAAATGCACCAGAACAATACATCAAACCTGCCAGAATAACCTGGACTTCATTTCAGTATTTAAAGCTACATCATCTTTTTTTATGCAGTCGTGATGGATAAATGAAGGCAGACTCAGACCAGCCTTGATATGAAACAACTTCCATGGCTACAGCTCTGGAACATGGCCATGTAGTCTTTAAAAGTGCTTAGTAAGAATTTGAGCTTTAATCTTGTGGGCTGTGGCAGAATCAGTGTGTCCTGGTAGTATCATTCTTTAATTTCCTGATGTGGTGTTTTTCTGTAAAGGCTTGGAAGCATTTGTGTACAAGTGGAATTTTTATGTTCTTTATGCTATTGGATATAACATCAGAATGGTTATAGCAGAATCTTTGTGTAAAATACATATTCTCTTACTGCTTTAATTTTCTTAGAACGTGATATGATGGTACTTACGTGTAATTCGAAACAGGAAAAGCATTCTGTTCAAAAACTCTTACAGGAAATTTTGTAGAAAAGTGAAATATACTGGAAACTGTAGTAATCCTTGGACTTTAGAGGAGGATTTTCTTTCCTCCGTTCTCTTTTATATGAAAATACATTTTAATAGTTAAAAAAAAATTGCTCACCAGAGAAACTGGTGTTTCAGTTTCCTTGTCGTTTTGGAGTGGTGCTAATCCTCAGTCTGCTCCTGGTTCATAGCAGTTTGTCTCCATTATCTGGGTACCACCAGGCGGTGCTCTGAGGGTTTGCTTCCTTTTCCCACCTCTGGTGTCAGGGTAGAGCCTTTCCTTAATGGGACCAGTGAAGTTGGGGATGGTGTTGAGCTGGTGGCCGAATACTTATTCAGAGTTTGAGCTAGTTTATTGTGCTTTTTCTGAAGAGTGACTGACTCTGCCTTCTCCCTTGGCTATTGCAGGTAATGCAGTTTATTGTTTTATCTGATATAAATCCATGTAACTATTGAAGAGTATTTGTCTGTGAATAGCAAAACCTACTCCATCAAGGCAGTAGCATCTTCCAGCAAGGAACAGAGTTCCTCCTGTGCACAGCTGCTGAGCTGTGAGCTGGCACTCGTGTGCGTGAGAGAGGGGAGCCTGGCCCGTGCTCTGGGCCAGGGGACTGGCTTGCTCTGAAATCCATTCTATTCAGCCTTAGCAGTTTTGGTTCCTAATGGGTTAAGGTATACTACAGGAAATCCAGAAAAAGTTCTCTCCCAGTGCATTTTGAGCCCCTTGATTGATGTAGGGCACTCGTGTCTGGAGCAGAGCTGCAGGTCACTGGCTTCTGGGCACAAGTGTGTCTCTGCCTTTTAACTGGGGACCTGCTTGGCTTCCTCCTGCCTTCCTTCTTAAAGGCCCTTGGCAGCCCATGGGAGACTATTTGAAAGCCCTCAATTAGAGCTTTTTCCCCCAGAGATTGCATAGTGAGAGGACAAAAGCGTTGTTTAAAGGCTGTTCTCCTCTTGCAGTATAGCTTCTTTTTGGGCGTTTCTGTAAGTTCTGCTTGGCTCCTTCAGAGCAGTCTTTGGAAGGGAGATTTCGGGACAAGGAAGAGAAGGTATTATTATTTCTGGGCTGCTTGCCACCCATCTTTCTTAATTTTATCAATTCCTAGGCTAGTGTTTTTGGTAAAATGAAGAAAAGAATTTCCTGAGCCTCTCAGTGCTTTCTGGCTCCGTGTTCTGCGTTTGAAGGTGAGAGCAGCCCTCCTTGATGTTGATTTGCAGCTGGTGGGTATCTGCTGGAGCAGAGTTACTGTTCTTGGGGTTGCTCTGGCTGGAGGAAGGGCTGTGGATCAGGCAGAGCCCTGTGTTCCTCACGTGAGTGCACAGAGCAGCACTGCCCAAGGTCACACGTGGGCTGTGCCCAGGGGCATCCCAGCACCAGGGGGGCAGCTCAGACCTGCTCTGGGCTCATGAAAAAAACAGAATAAAGACAGTCAAAACAAGGGGAATTGAGATGCTGTTTCTGTTTTGAACAGAAGTGGGGAGTCTCCTGATCAATTCACATTTTTCAAGTCACAACTCCTATCTCAATCTCAAGGACAGATAGGAATGGACCCAAAAATGGAGATCTGCCAATAATTTTGTCAAGGGTACATATCTTCTAAGTCATTGTTCTCAGAGTTGCTGTTGTTAACATGATGTACAGGTAAAGACCAGTGGGGTTTAGTGCTTTTTGTTTTCCTGTAGTTCAGCATATGGAAAAAAAAAAACCAAAAACAACTACCAAACACAGAACCAACCAAGGCTAGTATAAAAATAATACCCAGCTTTTAAAGTGAAATGGCAGTGAGTAATGATTAGCATCTACTTTATTCTTTTGTCTAAATTCAAATTGTTGGGGGCAGAAGCTCCCACATAATAATTGCTGTTAATTTAAAGGGACACTGGCCTGCATTGTTAGTGCTCTGTCCAGTGCTGCTTCACCAGTGAATATTCACATGATGAGCTGGAACAAAAGGATGTGAAATTAAGACCTGCTAGAATCCTCTTCAGGTTTAAATCTAAAAGCTATTGAAAGTTGCCATTTGTGATTTGGCAGAGAAAGAATTTTATCTTCTCTTGCAGATCCGGACTGTGTGTGGAGAGGGGAGTGTCTGCATGTGCTGGGGAATCCTTCTGTGTCAGTGACTAAAGCAAGACCAGCCCAGATCCTGCATTCTGCCAGTCTTTGTGCACCACTGTTCTAAAAGAGAATGTCCTACGGCTGCTCTGAGAGGCAAAAATGTATTTTAAAAAATCAGTTTTACCATGGATCACTTAATTTAATTGAAGACAGTAAGAGTTCTACTTAAGAGCTTAAAGAAAAGCAGATTTTAATTATGAAGTGGAAAGTACATTTCATCTGTTTTTTCAATTATTATAGATACCTTAAGATAGCTGAGTGCTTTTCTGAGTATATTTGCTCATTGATTGCACTTGAAGAGTCAGGATCAAGGACTTGTACCATGCTGTTGCTGGCAGGGCATTCACATCCTCACCCAAGCCTGTAAGCTGAGCTGAGCTTCCCTTCTGCCCCTGCTGAAGAAACAAAGCATGTATTTCTTTAGGTTGGGGTTGCTTATTGTTTTTTGAAGCAGTTGAGGAAAAGTAGGTGAATGTTGACAGAATCAGGACCAGCTTTGACCTACTTGTGGCTTTTTTTCTGATCTCTGTCTTGGGCATGTCACCTTATAATTTTTAAGCTACTGTTTACTCATGTGAAACCTCATCTAAAACATTGAGAACTGACAGGTGTTTGGTAATTTGAATATTAAATGTATATATCATCACTCCCACAGTTGTTCCCAAGGAGATTTTGTCACTTACCATATGACCCAGTAATTCTTCTGTAATAATTTTATTTCATCCTGAACTATTGTTTAAACTTTGGGTTTGAAGTATTTTAGAGTCATTAATTTCATTCCCCTGGAATTGCACCCATGGTAGTGATTCCATCTGTTATCACAGGGTTTTTGACAGACTCAGAATAGAGAAACATATATTAGGATTTTCCTGTCAGTTCATGGAGATCACTGGAAGCTAAATACAGCTGCAAAACAAGGAGGTCAAAAGGAAGTCCTGCGGGTCAGACCTTGGTGTTTCTGTGGATGGAGATGTGAAACCAAACCTGTAGCATGTCGATTAATTTGGTTTATAACAATTCAGGCTGGTTTTCTTCTGGTGGGAAGAGGGAGAGACACACTTTCTTTGAAGATCTTGTAATATTTTAAACAGTTCTGTAAGATGACATTTTGTGGGTGAGTTTTAGAAGGGGGAAAAGGCCGAGGATCACTGGAGCTGTGCTTCCTCCTGCACCTGGTACAGGTCACCTGGCCATGGCACCAACACATGAACAGGGTTGGCTGGCTTACCTGAAAACTTAGATTTTGCAGATTTTACAGTATTTCAGGCATCTGAATAGTAACGAAACGACCTCACATAGAAATTCATCAGTTACATGTTCTGCTGTTGCAGACACGGAAGAATTTTGAGCAGTCATCCCACTCTCAGCAGGCTGTTCACTCAAAGGTGCTGTTCACCTCTCCACTTCAGCGTGTCACTCCAATGTCTCCGGGTTTCTGAAATTGCCTTTTGAATCTATTGAAAAGGAGTGGTTATGGCTCCAGTGTAATTGAGACTGTCAATGAAATAGGTGGAATTTTTACAGCACTGTGAGACTTGATGGTATGTGACAGAGGATCATTCACTTCACTGGCCCATGGTAATGGGAGACTGATGTGTCTTTAAATGTCCTAACAATAAATAGGAGACTGATTTTTACTTTTTTTTTTCCTTCTTTTTTGTAAGGTTATGGGTCTTTCTTAAATCTTTATTAACATGTACTAAAATATACACTTCTTTCATGTTCCAAAAATATCCCATCTGAGACATCTTCTAGACTTTTGGACTGTAGAGGTTATGAATTTATTTCGCTCTTGTGTTTTGACATGTCCCTTCTGTTCCTACAGTAATTCAGAGAAGGAATGACTGGGCAGGGTTGAGCACATAGAAATCTTTACATAGAGAAAAAAATTGCAGCAGTTTGCAATAATTTACATGAGTAAAATGTGCAGAGGAAGCGTTGGAAAAGCTGCTGTGAAATGCCTTGTGTACAGCTCCAAGGACACAGCTGCTGATGTGGTGGGCCTTTACCACCATCGTCAGACAGCCTAAAGGATGGTCCTGAGCTGCCACCCTGGGAAAAGCTGCACAGCTCGTGTCAGATGTGCTGCTCCTTTGGCTCCCAGCTCTCGCTCTGGTTTGTTCAGCAGCAGAGCAATTGAGACATCTCTGCCTAGTGTTTACTTTGGCTGTTGTGAAGTGTTGGGCTTGGGAATTACAGCATCTTATAGGCTTAGTATTTTAAGTAATATTTTAATGTTTCCATGCCTATGCAAGACAAATAAGATACTGTTATCTACAATAATTTTTGGTAAAGAGAATGGAAGAGAAAGTGTCAGCTAAGAAGCATTCTGGTTTCAATTCTGTTTTCTGTATTATTGTAGAACACAGAATTCCTTTGAATAAGGAACGGGCAGAGTAAGTTGAAACTTGAAAGGTTAGTAAATAAGGTTTTGCTCTTACAGCTAAAAACCTTGATGAATGTTCATGTGTTTATCATCACTGCAGGATTTGGGGAGATGAATATAAATAGCAATAATTAATAAAATTAAAAGGCATCCTCAGCCTCACACATATATACCTATTTATTTGTGTATTTATATACAAACACATCAAAGTCCTGAGGCTTAATCCTTAACCAACAGATACAAATATCTCCCTGGTGGAAGCAGGGAACACTGCAGTGTAATTACTTTGAAGTACTGAGTTTCAAATATTTGTCGTACCCTTTGGTTTGAATCCTCTTCTGATTTTCTCCTATGTGAGGAAACAGCCACACGTGATTGTGGTGAAATAGGAGAGATTTCCCCTGGCAGAGGAAGTGCTGAGGTGTTGCCTGGGATGGGGTGATGAGCAGACAGGAGCTCATCACCTGTCCTGCGTGGGAGGATGGAGGTGCAGGGCAGAGCTGCTGCTGGGTGGTTTCTGCAGGAAGTGAGGCATCAGTCGGGAGATGGCCAGAGACCTCATTAACCTACTTTGCTCCGGAGGCACAGAAATACCCAGGAGCTGTGCCAAGGCCTGCAGGCTTGCTGGATGTGGGGAGGAAGGTTTCTCATCTGGGTTTCTCTTGGTTGGCTGGTGGGAATGGGAATAGAGGTCAGTGAATTGGGGCAGGAATGTGCCTGTTATAGTGGTATAAGCTTTTAAAATAAAGAAAAAAAAATGTAAAAATACACGAGCTTTATGTGTTTTTTGGGCATGTTATTTATTTGTGAACATCACATCCAGAGCTATGCCATTGGCTGAAGAAAAACAATTAAAAATGTACCCAAATACATGTCACGTGTAGTATAGTAATTTATTGTAGCTGTGGCTCATATAGGTAGTTGAGAAGTGAACAAAAAGGTCTGAAGCATAGTCAGAAAATTTTGTGTAAATGAGGAAATAAATTTGATTTGGAAAGCAGTTTCAATTTTAAGCTTCCATGAAGGAAGACAAATTAAACATTTTTAAAGATATTAGCCATAACAGTATCCCTTTAATTTTCACTCCTTTCTTTTAAGTAAGACACTCTGAATCACTTTTTGTTCAAGGAGACAGATTTCTTGCTGTAATCAGTTTTGCTTTTAGCTCTGATTTGTAAAGAATAAGTGATAATGGCACACATGCTGGAGGGCGTGATTAGAACCAATGTTAAAAGGCTTTTTTAGGACATCATGGTTGGAAAAGGAGCTCTGGAGAGGTCTGCATTTAGCAGGAGGGAGTGAAGCACACCTTTGAAGTCACTTAACCCTTTCCCATAAAACACCTGTAAGTGGAAAGGAAATCTGGGTGTTTTCTTCAGGCTCATGTGGAAGTTCTACATGAAATCTGTTAGCTTATGTTCAGTCAGTTCTTTCCCTGAACAGATCCCATACCACTAAAAGGACCAGCCCCTTAGGATATGTGTTAGAAAGACTTGGCTATTCGGAGTAACTTACAGGTTTTCTTGAAGTGCCTTTGGGTATTTTTTATTACAGTATTCCATGGAGAATGTTGAGAAAACTTAATGAAATGCTGAGAATGCACGTTGGTAGTCACTTAATTAAATTGTCTTTTTGTGTAATCTTCTTAAGTAACTTATTTTCTGTTCAGTGCCTTTCCAACAAACACAAATTGTTGTTCACATGCAGATTCCTGCATGCAAAACCTACTTTACTTGCCAAAATATTAAGAAAATATTTAGCGGGTGGAGTATATTTTTTTGGGTCCCAGATATCTAAAAGTACAAGAAGTTTTTACCTTTGTCTGTGAACACCTTCACCCAGCTTTTGTCAATCCCTATCAGCCTGGCTTCTTGTCAGGTGATTACTTGTGTCAGTGAGCACTCAGCTGATCCCTAGGGATGGGTGAAACAGGGAACTGTGTGACTTGGCTTCTCTGCCTCAGAGTTAAATCCAAGTGAAATCGAAGTTTTGCTCAGTAGTATCTCCTTAGCTATCTTTTTGCAGTTTGCTTTCATATCATATCTCTCAAAAGATTTTTTTTTACCCACTGTAAATATTTCATTCTAGGATCTTTGAAGTATTGCCAGCTGGAGGCTGCTACAGAGCAATAGTGACCTGAAAATCAACAGCACATCCAGTACTTAAATAGCTGAAAAAATAACAGCTGTTCTTTTTGATAATGTCTTTTAACAATGAAACCTTATTTTTCCATGATTGTGTACTAAAAATTGTGCTGTTGCTAACAACTCTGCCTTGGTGTTTCAGGCTCTGCTGTGGTGCAGCTACTGGGACTTTTTGTAGGCAATGATTTACTGCAAGTTTTGGAATATTTTTTAAGTCCCCAGACTGCTGACAGAATAGGTGGCCACACGTGTCAGTGTTTGAGTCTGCTGAGTTCCTCGGGGTGAGCAGGTATTTAACGTGGGATAACAGGGAGTGATATGATTTATTTATCTCTGAGCTGTGTCTCTGGCCCGTGCGTGGGTGCAGGATCCTCCTGTGGTCAGTGCTGTTCCTCACTCTGGAGTCATCCCGGGATTCCGTGTGCTTCCCTGACTTGTGCTCCTCCTTCAGCCTTCCTGCTGCTGTGGCTCTCAGGGCTGCTGATTTCCAGTTTTATTGCTCCTTCGTGGGCACAGGCCTTGTGCTGTAAGCTCAGAGCAGCCCTCCAGAGAGCTCTGGTCATGGCAGTAAAGTGAAGTCGACTGAGCATTGCTCTGCTGTAATATTTTCCTCCTTTTCCTAATGAATCTGTGGGTGGCTTTTCCTTTAAAAATTATAGCTGAAATGACTATGAATATCTCCTTTAAACGAGATTGTATCAGCTTTTGCATCTTTCAGACAATGTATGTACAGCCAGAGGGTAAAACCCATTAAAATGCCATGCTAATTGCATGAGTGTGTGTGCTAAAACTCTTGTTGTGAGAAATCCAAGCAATACAAAACCTGGCACCTGACAATCCTTCTCCCACCACTGCTGGAGGGAAGCCCAGGTCACCACGCTGGCAGGACAGGGTGCACAGTGGGCTGTGCCACTCAGCACGGGAGAAAAGACTCGTATGAGATTAGAAAATGTGGCTCCTCAGACCAGGAGTGCGGTTATCTGCGAGGAGGCTCTGCTGCTGCTCTGCATTCACTGCTGGGGTGAGGCACCTCTAGAGAAACAGCTCAGTGTTACCCAAGAGCCCTCAAAAAGAGATTAATCCCACTCTCCCTGTCCTTTTTCACTTGGCAGAGGCAGTGTGACTGACTGAGATCCTCTCTGACACATGCCCAGGCTGCCCTTGTTCCCGAACAAGCGTCTGTGTGTCCGGCCGTTGTCTGGGGGCTGTTCCCTGCTCCGTGTCACCGTGCCAGCACAGCTGTCCTGGGCCAGCACAGCTGTCCTGGGCCAGCCGGAGCTGCAGCAGCGCCTCGCTCGCAGCTTTGGGCTGCAAAACTGGCTTTCAGGCTACTGACTTAGACAGAACCATTTAGCAGTTGAGTAATTTAACTTCCAGCAGGAGCTGTGAGAGAGCTTTGAACGCGTTCTGTGTGCGAACGCCGGCGGTCAGGAGCGGTGTGGGACAGGCTGCAGGCTGCGCTGGGAGAACACACTGCTGTCAGCAGGCAAGGTCACTGCAGAGCCCTGAACGTCACCTTTGTCCTGCCTCCCTGCTGTTTGAATCGTTATCACAGTAAATTGCTAAAGCATCTGCCTTGCGTAAAAACTCAGCCTGCGTGGATGCATTTCCTTCTTTTCCTTCAGTAGGACATCTGTTGTTAAATCCACATATATATATTGCTTTGTTTTCTTAAGGATTTCACGCTTATGTCCTTATTTTCCTCACCTCTCCTCTCTGCTACTCAACAGTCCATTAAATGTCGTGGATCAGTTTTTGTCATATTTTGGTAGGGCTCAGTGCCTGGCAGTGACTTTACAGAGAACAGGGCCTGGTCTCGTGGCCTGTGCCCATGTGCAAATTTTATGTACTCAATCAAGCATTTCCCAGATAAGAGATTTGATAAGTGCACAGCCTCTCCCTGCCCTTCCACTTCAGTCCTGGGAATCTTGTGGGTTTGTGAGCTTTTCTAAGGGATTTTTAATATCATCCCATGCTCAAAGATATTTTGAAATATGCCAAGATGTGATTGATTGCAATACCATGTGCTGAAAAAGTGGCATATTGGGATCACATGCCCCCGAGTATGAGCTGTGCTGTTTGTTTTAAAATGGTACATCAAACATGCCTGGGTGAGCAGCTGAAATGCTTGTGGGACCAGGTCACTTACATATCTCAGAGTAAAGCTTGCTGGAAAAGCCTGTGTGATTAAGAGTCAAGCAACTGAGGAAAAAAGTTCACTGACTAATAAGAAAAACTTGCAGAGTAATCCTATTAAACTCCCTCCCTTCTGGTAAGTCCTGATGTAAATTTATAGATATTCTCTATAAATGTGAAGGGAGGTTTGTTTCTGTGATAGAACAAACTCCACCAACAGTTTCCCACACCACCCCAAGAGCATTCTTTCATTATCTTGCTCCTGTGTAACAATTGCACAGAGCAGTCACAAACTTGTTTTTCTACCAGTTGAAACTACAGAACAATGTGTATGCTTTGACCTGGATTCAGGGAGAGAAAAAGTCACTGTTGGCATAGACTCCACCTTGAAAATTTGCCATCAGCATGGCAGAGGGTTGCTAAAGGCTTATAATGCGTAATTGAAACGGCTGAATGCCTGCAAGGATTCTTTGAGATAAGGATTGTCTTTGAAAACATTTTAACTAGAGGTCTGGACTGTGTCATTAATCTCTTCTGTAGTCCTATTACTTTTTAAAATTATATTATTTTGGGTGTGATTAGCTTGCAAAGTAAATAGAAGGTGCAGGTTTTGCAAAGTATCTTTTTTCTTTACGTGTTTTATGTCAGACTATTTTAAAAACTTTTTATGTAGTTCTTAAATATAGCAAGCCATACATATATTATGTATAATCAGCAGAACCAAAGGGTTTCTGATGGCAGGATGCTGCACAGGGCACCCACTGCAGTTCAGGGGATGCATCCCATTCCTGTGCTGGTCCCAGGGCTGCTGTCCTGCTGTCCCTCACCTGCTCTGCCTGTGATCTGCTCCCCAGAACGTCCTGCCCTTTGCCCCAGCTGTGTGCTGGACCAGCTCCTGCTCTGTCTCTCAGGGATGGGGGCTTGGGATGGCTCCACCTGCAGTGTTCAGTGCTTGGATCTCCCAGCTCAGGGTTGCTGCTCCAGTGTTGCTCCTAAAGGCATGGTTAGAGCTGAACTATCTGCCTTGACACAAGATTTAATAACTTATTTTTTGCCCCATACCTATATATAAATTTTTGCTAAGTTATTTTTGGTTTGAATCTTGTTCTGTGATCTCTTCATCCCCAGCTGCAGTTGGTGCTTGGTAAGTGGACCCTTTGAGGCTTCAGTAGTGCCTTGTGATGGATGGCTCCTGCCTGCTGGGCTCTTTGCTGCGGGATTCACCCGTGCTGGAATGTCCTCACAAAGCAGGGCAGGGAATTCAAATGTGTTCTTCTGAGAGCAGCAGTAAGGAAAGCTGCCTTTCTAGCTGTTCTCTCAATTAGCTCCTAGGAGATTTTCCTGCTTTTCTAGTTTCTCCTGGGGATATGTGACCTGATAGCATGTTGCTATAAATAATTATTTTACTAGTATCAAAGTAGGTAGTGTACACAAACACAAAGCAACATTTTCAACATCTTTTTTTGGATGCTGTAAATATCAGGTTTTCAGACAGGCTGTTTCCTTTCTTCGTTTCTTGTTTCTGTTCTTTGGAATGCAGGCCTGACAGTTCTGATCTTCAGAATTTAGATTTTTAGTTTTGTGCTGCCCCTTGAAGTGAAATTGCTGGTGAGTAGCAGAGAGCTCCCAACGCACGGCAGGGAGGTGAGGGGCAGGCTGGCATTGCTGCTGCTGTGGGGGAAAGAGCAGAGGAATTGCTTTGCAGATGGATACTGCAGGGGATCATCACTTGTTTGTAAAAGTGGGGTGTTTAAAAGAAAAAAGAAACTGGTCTTAAATGTGAATGCCACAGCAGCCCCACTGAACTCCTTCCTCTGTGAGAGACTAGGACAAGACTGTTCACCCAAACCCAGTGTTATTATATGGAAGCATTTGGAAGAGCAGAGCAGCCACGCCAGGCCTGGTGCAGCAGAGGTGAACTTTAAGAGTTCTGCATGTGTTCATCTCTTTCTGGTTTTTAAAAGGGGCCCCACAGCTACTCAAAGTCAGCATCAGTAGATCTGTGGTAGCTATCAAATAAGTCATAGTTGTGTTCTTTAATTAAAGACAGCCTCTTTATCAAGCCTTTCCCTCTGCCCAGCGAGGCTGCACAGCATCTCTGTCCGTGGGAGGAGGCTGAGAACTCACAGGACCCCGCTGGTACTGGGAGGTACAGAGTGCCAGCAGCTTCCTCCAGTGAGGCTCAGCAGCAGCAGAATCCCAGAAATCAGGGAATCTGGGCTCAAAACATTTGACTCTGCCTTCAGTCAGCAAGAAAAAGATGGGCATCTATTCATATTTATAGGGGTAATGGTTGAAAGGATTTTCAGGTGCTCAGCAACTGTTTTCCTATACATATAATCTCTCCTAAGATAATATTTATTCTAAAACGTATTCCTTTTAAAATTTTTAATAAATTAATTAGGAAGGGAGTTAGACAAAGTTCAGGCCCAATATCAATAGGAAAAAAAGTTACACAGATTGTATTACTGTTCATGTGTAATTAACATTGGTATGAGAACTTCAATTAAGGCAACTGGAAACTGCTTCATGGCTCTCCTCAGAGCTGGCATGGACTTACTCAGCGTCCCAAACTGAACTGATTGTGGTGAAAGCTGACTGTTGATTTCTGTGTCTTATGCAGCGACTCTTTTGTAGAAGAACAGCTGCAGAAAACGAGTGAATCCAAAGTCATCAGAAATCCAATTTTGATACCTTTTTGCAGTGACCTCCACTTCATATGTTCTATTCCATATTTTAACATTTCCCTCAGTTTGGGCAGTGGGAGAGGAGTACTTCTGGTCTGATAAAATAATTTATGAAGTTTCAGACTTTCCCTGGAAATGTTTTGGATTACTATTCTAAAACTGAATTCTCTTATTCTAGTTTAATATTTTATTAGATGTTGGGAATGACCATTTTAATCCAGAATTCAATTAAAAGGACATCTTTTGAGGTCATCTGGCAATTCTGTGTGGAAGTATGACACTATCTGAGGACTATACATTAATGTAGGTTATAGTTTTATTAACTTGATTTTTAGACTAATAAAATGGAAATGTTAGCCATTTTTACATTTAATTTTCTTAGATAGGAACTATGTAAGTAGATGTTTTACAGTAAAAATCAGGTATTTGTTTAAAATATGTATTCAAAACACCCTGATGGAACATTTAAATAATTTCTGTGGAGTTTGCTTTGTCAAGGAGCTGGTTGTGGATCTGGACACTGAACAGGGACATCCCTACAGGGGATGGTGGGAGCTGCTTTGGAAGACTTGTTATCCCTGCTTCATCAGCTCCTGGGCATGGATGAGCCTGTGCTGGGCAGTTCATGAAAGTGTAATATCTCAAAACCACCTAGAATTCCCCAGCTGAATCTGATCTGCTGAGTAATTGCTTGTTGCTGTGCTCAGGATGGGATGTTCTCCGACTAACCAGAGCGGTGCCTTGCTGGCGTGGCAGGAATTGGGAAGCTGATTGCTGTAGGTACAGCCTGAATTTGCAAGCAGGAGATGAGAGAGGCGTGCAGGCGCCCTGCTGCGTGCCCGTGTTGTTCAGCCTCTGCCTCTGCTGCATCCTGAGCCCCAGGTGTGCCTGATGGTGATGAACTCCTTGTTTTGCAGGTGCCCCCAGGTGCCCCGTGCCTGTGTGGAGCTGTGTGAGCTGGAGCTCTGCAGTTCTCCTGCCCTTTCTCATCACTTCAGGCAAGAGGCAAAAGTCCTGGAGAAAATAGGAAATATGTCATGGATTAAAAGACCTTTTCAGATTGTTTTTAGCTGTGTTTCCCACCATAGAAATAGTGTGATATCACCTTTCCAAGTCTCCCCTTGCCCCTTGTTTAAAACACAAACGTGCAGGGCTGTTAACAGATGTCTGCCTGAGGTGTTGAGACTGACTTTGGACTGGTTGAATGGGTTTGAAATCAGATGTGGTACTTGGGAGTGACATAGATACCTGAACACTCCAGTCTAATTTTTTATTTAGGTATTTAAAACATGGACCTAAGGCATAAGAAGCTGCCTTTCATGTCTACTGTTGAGGAGTCACATGAGAGAGACGAGCCAGCATTTTTTAAGGACAAATGTAGTTACCAGGGTGCATAGCTGGATGTGGATTCTTCTGTGGGTTCAACACTGCTCTGAGATTGAAGTTGTTTTGGTCATCCCAGTAAAAATATGCATATACTCTATTTTGTGGTGAGGTTTGAGAAACTCACCTTAAATGGAAATTGAGGCGCCATAATCTCCTTGCTCTAGTTTTATGGTTCTCATTATAAAATTCTATTTTCAGAATCCAATTATTTTAAATTAAAATACTTGCCATGTGCGAAGCACCTTATAATTCCTGAGCTACTATACTTGCATTCCATAAGTTGTGTGGGAGAAAGAGCAGTATCACGCCTGTTTTACATTTGTGGAAACCTCTGGATACCACGTGCTGTTGCTTCTCCAGATGTGAAGTGATTTGGTGATAGACCAATAAATAGTCTTACACTTGCCAGTGTTCTGTCAGAATGGGATTATTCGATCTTTTACCCTCTTTGGAGAGGAAGTAGTGAGCAGTAGAGCTGATAAAATCCGATCTGGGTAACTGAGAGAGCGTTTCAATGAGGTATTTTTGGGAGGTGAAGGAGGTGTTTATCCTGACATCCAGTGCAGGTGTTGATGTCACGATGAGCTCAGTGTGTGGCACTGCTGGGCTGGGTGGGGACTTCAGCCACAGAATGGTCACATCTGTGTGGCACAGGCTCTGCAGGACACTGCTCAGTGCCCTCACATCACTGCTTTTTTCCCTAGAAATGGCTTCACTTTGTTTTGTCTCACTGAGCTGAGAACGATAAGAAACTTTAAAATATTCTTTTCTTTTTTAGAAAAACCGTCTAACAGGAATATGTGATGTTCTTTATCTTTTATTCTGTAGGTCAGTAACAGATCCACGAGATGGAAAGAGAGTTGCACTCAAAAAGATGCCCAACGTCTTCCAGAATTTGGTCTCTTGTAAAAGGGTCTTCCGGGAGTTGAAGATGTTGTGTTTTTTTAAGCATGACAATGTAAGTAAATTCAAAGTAATCTTGAAATCTTTGAGGATACCTAACTGTAAAATGGAGGTCTCTGTAACAGAAGTGTATTTTTTTACAGAATATCTAAAATACTTTAAAAGCTCTCTGATTTAACAGTGATCAGATTTTCTGGAAACTCAAATATTACTGTTACAAACACTATAAAAATGAAACTGTCAAGAGTCTAAGAATGCTCATAATTTCCCCTCCAAAGTGTTTGCAAACAGGCAGTCAGTACACTTCTGCTCAGCCTTATTTCAGGCTGTAGGTAAATGTCAGGCTGCACAGGGCTGGACACTGTTCCTCCTGAGCTGTTCTGTACTCCTTGTACTCTGTTCTATCCCCTTTGTTGGTCCTCTCCCAAACCTGCTTTAGGTAAAATCAGTCAGCTTAAGTTAAAATGTTTGAACACTGTTTGGGTTGTTTGTTTATCTGAACAACTGAAGTTTGGGTGCTTCACCCAAATGTCATGAACCTTCCTAGGACAGTATCCAAATGACCCCAACAAGGAGTATCTTTTTCTGTGAGAGGATGGGAATTCTCTGCTGCTGCTTTTCTACATTTTTGCTTTTTTCTAACTTTTTACCTTTTGCTTTTTCTACCACTGAGCTGCTTATGTAGAATGGGAACAACTTTGGGATTTGCAGTTCCCATGTGGAAGCAGTGAATCACAAAACTATGAAAGACTAAAGGCAGAACAAAGTGTAGTATCTTCTGCTTTTACATTTCTTTGTTGGAATTACTTCTTTCAAAGATTTTATGTTCATATGTATTGTAAAGAAAGCACTTTTTATTGGACGGATAAATTTGTGCTTTCAAACTACTACTCAAACAGCTGGAAAAAATTTCATGAGCTAAAAAAGAGAGAGACATTGAATGTACAGAATATCTGACATGGTGGGTTATTAAATTTACATACCTGGTGAGACAGAACATTGGTCTTCTGTGGGGTAGAATAAAATGAAGCCATGTGAGAAATGTGCAATCTGTATTTTTGAAAGGAAATTTGTTCTGGAATAGGCCTTGACCTTGTGTGGTGTTTCCTAGGTACTCTCTGCCCTCGACATCCTCCAACCTCCACACATCGACTATTTTGAAGAAATGTATCCTAAATATAAAAATAGAACATTTTAATTGAGGTAGGTGTGATTTTCATTAGCTTAGAAGCTGCCAGCGTTTGGTGTAATCTATGAAATGGAGCCACAGGAGCCTCGAGCCTGCCTGTGGACAGTTTTATTTCCAGAAGTGAACCTGTAGCATCCCAGACTCTGAGGGGGTGTTGGGGGTGGGACGGTGCAGGACTGAGCTGAGCCTTTGCTTCCACATGTGTGCAGGGAGTGTGGGACTGACCAGCAGGTCCTGCTGCTGCTCACGGGGATTCCCCCAGAATACTTTTTTGAAAACTATATCCAGTAATTAATCTCCTCTCAGTTACTAGTACTTTTAAAAGACTTTGTGGTGGTTTCAGAGAGTTCTGCCTTCACAGGCTTGGAATCCCTGAGGTACCAGAGGTTTCTGAGGCCTGGCAGGGCTGTGGCTGTCCTTGGTCAGCTCTGTCCTGGTGCTGAGCACCTTGCCCAGAGCTGTGTCACCGCTGCAGCAAGGTCCAGCTGCCTGGGGGGAACTGCATTCTAGCAGAGTTTGAGGGAAAAACTGCACAGGAGTGTCATGTTTTGGTGTGGTTTTTCCCTTTCCTAACTTGGCTCGGGCTGTTTTCTAGTTGTGAAGTAGGGAATTTCTGCTTTCTGAAATACTGAGAAGTGAATCCCTGGGCTGGGAGGGCTCTGACTCGTGGGAAGAGAAGTTCTTTGCCACTCCTGTGGTTAGGCTTGGGCAGGTTGGGTTTTGTTGCTGGTGGGTCTAAGCTCCTTTTTTGTATGACCCACTTTACAAGTAATGGGTAGGAAATTGTCATTATTTTTAGGCAACCTGAACTTTTGAAGTATGGTTTGATCTATTTATATAATACCTTGGATTGATTGGTGAGGAAAGTAGGTATAATCAACGTGGTGATTTTAACCAAAGTACAGCACAGCTTGCTGGTGGACAAACACATTATTTAGTTGAAAATATTGCTGTACTGGGGCTTTTTCATATGAGTTTAGGTACAGCTTTAAAATTCTGCTTTGATATTTCTTTCACGTGAAGAGCATATAAGTAGTTTTCAAAAACTGGATTTTGGTTATGTGCACTAGTTCAATGCCCTCATTTAGAACAAGTCATATGAGTTATAAATCAGATCTAGGTTAAGGATTACTTTTCCATGTAATTGTACAATCAAGAATATTTAAATGGGATAAGCTTATTTTTATGAGCTTAGCGACTGCCAAGTTTTGAATATAAAACCAAAATGTTAGTTTCCTTCATGGCTAACTGACTTTAAGTCATTCTGAATTGTGTTCTATAGGGCTGTCTTTTTTAATATTTTTGTTAATTTCTTACTTCAATATTGGCAACAAAAGACTGTTGCTCTGTGCAGTCTTCTTTGTCCTTTATTTTGAAATAATTACAATAAGGGCACTTAGGACCCTTAAATTCCTTAAAAGAATGAGTTAGTAAATGTTTTGATTTATATACCCATTTTTAATTGCATGTGTTTCTGCTTACTGTATTGCAAGGAGAACTTACTTGAGGTTGGTTTGAAGAAGATCAGGTAAAGATGTTCCATATTTGTGGGGTGTAGATGGCAAAACTTCTTTTGTTGGTCCACTAGTAGAGTTCCCAAAGATATCATAGGGTTCTTCCATTTTACAGTATATTGAACAGTGATAAAAGTGTAAAGGGCTGGAGTTGGTATTGAATGATTTCCTTTGTTCTTTCCAAAGAGTTGTAGTGACCTTTTTGGGAAAGAAATGTAATAAAAGAATGACTAAAATGATATGAATGATGTGTTGCAAATGAGCTGGTAGAGTTCATTTCAATTATTCAGTGTTTCGTAGGTACCAGCAGGAATTTCAGAGTGTATTTTTTAAAGAGAACTAATTATAAAACCACCTTAACATTTTAATGATAAATTAAAAGATTTCTAAGGAAACCAGTGATGAATAAAGGAATTTTAATCTAGTGGGATTTTTGTTTTAGGATGAAAATTCCTGGAAAACACTCAGATTAAGATATAATTTGAATTAATAATGAGGCTTTCTGTTGAAAATCTTTGTGGCCATCTTGAGTCTTATAGGTATTGATGTTTTTGCCAGTATCACCTAGTGCAAAAATGAATGATTGATAGCTCCTTTTTCCAGTTACAAAGTCTTCCACAGTTGATTTTAATACTGAATTCAGCAACTGCAGATTCACAGATGTTCTCCTTTAAGAACCATCCAAAGTTCCTGTAGTAACTTTTTGAAAACTTTGCCCATTAAAGTGGATATCAGAAGCTGCTGAAAAGTCTCCACTTTTGAGGGGTGGGAAAGGCTTGGGTAGCAGTGAAAGCGCCGGTGCGCAGTAGATTCACAGGAGGTGACAGAAGTGTGCTCTGGGGGATGCTGGGGGGATCCCTGTGTCTGGAGGGTGGAGAGGAGCGGGTGAGGGGGGCTGCTCAGGCACTGAGGGTCGCTGCCAGCCCTGCTGTACCAGCAGCACGGGCTCGCCCTGGGTCAGGGTTTTCCTCCTCTTCATCGCTGTGGCCACTGCCTCTGGGCCAGCGCCCAGAGCAGCTGGGCAGGGCCTGCCAGGGTTACTCTGAGCCACGGCTCTGGGGTTTGGGGGATGCAGAGACCAAGCAAAGCACGCTCCAAGCCATGGTGAGAGTGCCACGCCACCAAGGGCACGTCATCCCTTTCTAACGTTTATCTGCGGCTTTATAAAATTTACCAACTCAGCAGGTCCCAGCCAGCAGAGCAAGTCGAGCTCTTTCGCGGCGCGCATTTGCTTTGATAATTACTCTGAAGCAAATTGGTACATTTGTAGATCTAATTTTATACAGCTACTTAACTAATTACTGCTGTCAGGAGCAATTTCTCTGCGGGAGCAGCGCTGGGCAGCGGCGTGCTGGGCGCCGCTCGGCCCGCGCCTGCACAAAGCAAACTGCAGTACCTGTGCGAGGAGGGGACCCAAATCCCCCGGCTCGGGGCCTTTGTTGTGCTCCCTGTCCCCAGCGGTGGCTGCTGCAGGCCGGCTCCCTGCAGGAGGGGTCGCAGCGGAACCTGCTGCCAGCCCCGCTCAATTATGCAGAGACAATAATCAGATGGCTGCTGCTGGGGTTAATGGCACCTCTGAGCCCTGTCAAGGGCTTGATTTAATGCGCCCCAGACCTGCAGTGGTGCAGGTGCCATTTCAGGCCCTCATTTAATTTAAGCTGCTTTAGTTGGCATGGCAACTAGTTGAGACATCTGGGAGACATTATGCTCGGGATTGAGATTTAGGAGGATTTGTGGCGTAGCAAAACAAAAATCTTATCATAATAAAGTGCAGAGTAATGCTTTTGGGTTTTTAAAAATATTTTGCATTAAATTGAATGTTAGGATTTGTTGCAGGTATTTGTTGCAAATTTTAAAAGTCTGGTATAAATATTTAAAAGGGTCTTTGCTAAAGGAAAAGAAAAATTAGAGGACCTCAAATTATGGTGCTGCAGAGTTGGGTTTTTTCTTTATGAATTCTTTATGAATGCAGTTTTACTATTTTTTTTCCTCAAAAAGTTGGAGATATTTAATATATAAAATGAGTTTTTGTGTGGTGTTCAGTTGGCAGATGAACCCTTGGGCCAACGGGGATTTGGCTGGAGAGGGTTTGTAGAGCAACAGATGAAAGCAGAGCATTGACTGGGTAGAGATGAAAGAAAATGAGCATTCAATACCTGGCTGTATCAGTTAACATGGGCCAAATGTGTTTTACCTCCTTCAGCCACAGATGTGATAATAGCAGAGACTTCTGTTTCAAATGTGACTGCTAAACTAAGCTTTTAAAGCAGTAATGTTTTTAATTAATGCCTGTAGTGCCCCCAGTATTTATTGCGATGATTTCTCTGTGCGTTATTGTGGTCCCCAGCCAGGGCAGTGTCAGGATTGTCTCTGTCCTGTGTGCAGCTTTCAGCCTATTTCCCTGCTTCTGAAACCCCCTGAGCACACACAGGCCCCTCTGGGAGCCACCTCCCCTCAGTCTCACTTGTAGTTTGCTTTTCGGTAACTTTGTACAGCTACCTTAATGCAAACTCTCATGGACTAGTCTGTTTTCTTTCACAAACCGTTTTTTATTTTTATTCCTGTAAGGATTTGACCTCTGAGGCAGCTTTCTTCTCTTTAAGTCAATAATTCTGACCTGTAAGTAAGTAGGAGTTAGCGAATGTTTCGAGAGATTCTGTGCCTGTTCTGCTCTTCCTTAACCACTGAACTGCAGATATGTTGTCACTGAGTTGATGCAGAGTGACCTCCATAAGATTATCGTCTCTCCTCAGCCACTCAGCTCGGATCATGTCAAAGTTTTTCTTTACCAGATTTTAAGAGGTAATTTTTCTTCCTCTAAATTTAATGAAAATTATGTAGTAGAAACATTTTTTTTCTTTTTCATAATGTTTATTCTCAAGACATTCTCATCTTGAATAAGCTTCCTGTAGGAACTTCTTTTAATTTCATATTTGAATACCAAGCATGAATTATTGTAGCTACAAGAGCATGGCACCCCTGCTACCTTAAAGCATTGTCAGGGAAAGAAAAGTCATGCTTTTAGAATCAAGGAACAAAAAGGACACCTCGACTGAACCAGATGGGTAAATATGTGTAATTGTATCCCCTTAAGGCTCTGTTACTGAAAAACAGAGCAGTAAGAGTATCTAAAAATTCCATTGTGGGGATTAGCAGAGTGTCCATGCCATAATCAGAGGGATGATGTTTTGCTTTTGATTTGTTGTTTGCTGGATTTTTGGGGGGAGGGGGATTTTTATAAAAAGACTGCTGAATTCCTTTTTCTGTGCATTTCATATACTCCAAAAATTTTCCCTGTCATTAAGTGACTGAGTGTGCACTCGTGGCTTGGAGTTACTCATACAAAAACTGAGGCACAGGCAAAGCCTTTGCTGATCAGGAGTTGCCAGACCTTCTGGGAAAATACTGTCAGCCTTAAACTTCTTTTAAAAGGAAAAAAAAATTAATTTTCTTTAATATTTCAGGTCTGAAATATCTACATTCTGCTGGCATTTTACATCGAGACATTAAACCAGGGAACCTACTTGTGAACAGCAACTGTGTCCTTAAGGTGCTGCTTACATTTATTGAAGATGTTTGTGTGTGTATGTTGTTAATTTTTAAACAAAAACCATTCAGTGTGAGCACTTCCCTTGAAAGTCCATGTAAATGGAAAAAAAATCCTACAGACTTTTCAAAAAGTAGAAATGAAGCAAACATCTGCCTTTGTCCTTTTCTCCCTGCTTCTCCCCACATCTCTGAAAGCAAGAGAGAGACGATTCCTGAGTGTGACTTGGGTGGGCTGTCTGTGCCTGGGAGGGGCAGGGCGTTCTCAGTGTCCCTGTGCTCCTCAGGGGGAGGTGACACCAAATGCCAGAGGCACTTCCATTAATCTTGGGTATATGGAATTTTGGAGGACTGAGGTGTGTTGTACAGCTGTGCCAAACACAAAAATTCAGTGTTCTTTACAGGGTTTTGCTAAGAATTCTAATTGGCAAAGTTTGGTTTCTTTTCTTAACCCTTCTGGTGCAAGACATTTTTAACAATTCTCCAAGCCCAAATGAGTAGAGCTGAATCTTTAATATTTTGAGACATGTCATGAGCAAATGAAGTTTGTTTGAGTTGAAATATTCTGCACCCACAGGTTGGCTTTTTTGTAGTGCAAAACTTTTTAATCTTTCAGACTATAAATATTGTAATGCTGATCCAAAATGTACTGTGATTTCAAATAAAATTGTAGGAAGTTTAAATGGCTGTGGGACAAAGCAACATAATTTCCTCCTGTCCCCTCTCCCCTGGCTTATGCAGTTAGAGCAGATTATCTGATGTATTTAAATGCTGGTTGGGGATCCCCTGCCTCCCTCCCAGGAGGCTGCCTATTTGAGATGCAGAAGGTGTTTTGGTTATTTTAATTTTTTTATTTGCCTTCTCAATTTAGATTTGTGATTTTGGATTGGCCAGGGTGGAAGAGTTAGACGAATCCCGGCACATGACTCAGGAAGTTGTCACTCAGTATTACCGCGCTCCGGAGATCCTGATGGGCAGCCGGCACTACAGCAATGCCATCGACATCTGGTCTGTTGGCTGCATCTTTGCAGAGTTGCTTGGCAGAAGGATCTTGTTCCAGGCACAGAGTCCCATCCAGCAGGTATCCACCCTCACCTCCCTGCCAGCGAGCTGCTGCCCTGCTCCTGGAGGCATCGTGCACCTCTGGAGAGACAGGCAGGGCTGGAGCGGGTCCAGGGAGGGCAGCGGAGCTGGGAAGGGGATGGAGAGCTCCCAAGGGAGCTGGGAAGGGGCTGGAGAGTTCCTGAAGGAGCTGGGAAGGGGC
>QUSF01000148.1:23509-47515 GCA_003676055.1 Chloebia gouldiae
GGAGCTGGGAAGGGGCTGGAGAGTTCCTGAAGGAGCTGGGAAGGGGCTGGAGAGTTCCTGAGGGAGCTGGGAAGGGGCTCAGCCTGCAGCAAAGGAGGCTCAGGGGGGACACTGTGGCTCTGCACAGCTCCTGCCAGGAGGGGACAGCCGGGGGGATTTGGGATCTGTTCCCGGGGAACAGGGACAGGATGTTGGTGGTTGTAGCTGGGGAATGTGCTGCTCCAGCAGGAGCACCCCCGTGTCCCAGTGTCTGAGCTGTGTCCTGTGCTCTGTGCAGCTGGATCTGATCACAGACCTGCTGGGCACGCCGTCGCTGGAGGCGATGAGGACGGCTTGTGAAGGCGCCAAGGCACACATACTCAGGGGTCCTCATAAACAGGTACTGCCAGGGCTGCCTGCAGCCACCCAGCCCACCAGGCAGGGCAGGGCAAGGCTTTCACATCCTGACTGAATTCCCATGGCCTGTTGGTTGAACACCCACCTGGATGTTTGGTCTCAGGGCGGTCTGTGCCTGGGAGCGGGGCTGAGTTGAGCACAGGTGCTTCTGGTGCCTGGGACAGTGGTTGATGTGCTGACTCCACCTGCTCTGGAGACAAGGGGGCTTCTCACTAGTCAGGGACATTTCTGGCTTCTGCCTTGGGGGGATTGTTGGACTTGATGACCCAGGTGACAGTCTCCCTTTCTGAGGCGACAGTGTTTTGATACCTACTTTGAATAAAGATTTTAAATTTAAGTGTTAGTACTGGCAAGAGACATAAATTAAAATTGACAGTATAATTTAGAAAGCCCTGGAGGGCTGCTGCTCAGCCAGGATCAGGAGTGTTAGAGGTGGAATTCACCCACTGCCCAGAGCCAAGGGCAGAACTCCAGCTCCCCAAGCCCAGAGGGTCCCTGCACACCTGAGCTCAGACCTGAACTGCTCAGGAAGGCCCAACAAGAGGCTGAAAGCTGAGATACAGCATTCAACACAACTGGAGTAAAAGTTAGCTTTGAAAAAGACCCCAAACCAAAGGAAAAAGGCAGAATGGAGTAATTGTGCTGACTGGGCAATAAAAAGGGCAAATGCAATGTAGTGTTAACAGATACAAAGAAATGCTTGTGCAGGCATCTCTAGTGCAGGGATAAGGCTCTGTGCCCCTCCAATAGGGTCATTTTTATCATTGCTAACAAAATTAACAAAATTATTGGCCTGTACTTGCTCCAGTAGTTAAGTTTGCATCATTATTTTCTGCATATTGAAGTAATTTCTCACGTCTGCTCACTACAATAGTAGTTACCATAGAAATGAGCATAGCATGTATATTCTGCTTTATTATTTACATGTGGGAGTTCTGCCTCTCTTGCACTTTGGATCCACTACTTAAAGTTTTCGCTGTTCCATTTCATGACAGGATTTTTTAATTTGAGCGTTAATAACAGGAGGATTTCCTTCAGATTTTCTCTATCAGTTTTAAGTCAAAGTATATTTTTCTTCTGTCACGTGCTAGAAGAGTTGTGACTCCTGAACCCAGTGTCTTATGACCCACAGGATGGTGGGAATCACAAAAAGCAAATGAGATGGAATAAAATGTGAAATGGTATAAAAAGTTTCCACTACAGATTTAATGTCCTGTAGCCACAAAACTGTAAGAAATGCACTCTAAGAGTTAGTTGTGTGTGTGTTGGGGAAAACAATGTTCATTCTCCCTGGAGTGCCATGGGAGTTGGTGTGCTCATTGCACCTTGGAGACAGGGCATATAGAGCATCCAGGTGATTAATTATATTTTTGTTTTCAACTTGAAGCTCACTTCATGTTTGAGTGCAAATTCCTGGCTTTTCATATTCTGAAATGGAGCTTTTGCTGGTTGTAAATGGTTAAATGTTACTGGTTTCCTAATTAGACTAATAGAGAGAGAAGCCCAAGTTAGAAACAGGCGATTGCTTTGTCACACCAACTATTTTTACTCGCCGTAGGTGAGCGCAGTGGGAGAGAGGGGTGAGGCATTTTGCTGCTCTGTGTAAAAATAGATTAATGCGAGAAGTTTCTGATTAAACCCCCCCTACCCCACTGTGTGCTGGCAAAATGGGTATTTACATACTCTGTAGACTTTGTCAGTTTGGTATTTAAAAGTTCAAGTGAATCATGTCCCTGGCAGCCCCAGGGTGAGCGAGCTGTCCCTGTCCCTGCTGACCCCCTTCCCAAAGGAAAATGTGTGGAGTCCATCCCCTTCCTGTTGTGATCCCTTTGCTGTGGGAGAGCAAGCCAGGAGGAGGAGAGTTACCAAACACTGCAGCTTTATATTCCATAGGCTGCCCTGAGAAACCAAGGCTGGGAAGTGCTCAGTGCAGCACTTCAGGGTTAACTTCGACTGAAGTCACTGTGGAGGTGTAATTCTTATTTATACTGGGAAATTTACAGCAACCCTGACATCCAGTACAGTTCTTCTGTTGCTGTCAGTCAGCTGTGGATTGCCTGGGCTAGGAAAAGTAATCCATAATCTGGGAGGGACTGAGATTGAAAAATGAACTACTGGAAATTATGGAGTTAATCAAACAGCTGGGAGTGGTGTCTGTAGAGAAAAATACATAAAGAAAAGCAGGTTTTTCTAGGGATTACATCTGAACTAAGGGGAACAGTGATCAATTGGGCCTTTATTACAGTTGCTGGGTTTTGTAGCAGTGATTATTGTCATGCTGGAAAGTGTTAGGTGGCACTTGTCCCCTTTAATGAGGAGTCTGTCCTTGCTGACTGCGGAATAGCGCGGGTGGGAGCAGGGTTTTCCTGCTGATGGATCTGACAGGACACTGTGCTTCTCTTCCTCCCATTCCCCCTACAGCCATCCCTTCCTGTCCTATATACACTCTCCAGTCAAGCTACACATGAAGCAGTTCATCTCCTTTGCAGGATGTTGGTCTTTGATCCAGTAAGTAGGACTGAAAATCACCTCTAATACTTCTGGTTTGAACAGTTTTTGTTGTTTGGTGCTTAAATGAGTGTTGTAAGTCAAGGACTGCTTTAGCTGGTTTCCTTCTACATGGCATTGCAGTACTTTTGGTCCATGAAAAAGGTAAAAATATTGTATAGTTGCTGATCAGTTCCCCCTGGAATGGGGGTTTCAGGTTTCAAACAAGTGGTCCTGGGAAGGAAGCTCTGGCGGTGGGAAGGATGAGGCGTGCATGACTCATGCTCTTTTCCGAGTTGGGTGTAGGTAGCAGAACATCAGCTACTTTGATGCAGTTCTAATTAGGGACACGGGGGTGTTCCTGGTCTTGCAACACACAAAAAATTCCTCCTGCGTCCCCAGTCACAGAATAGGATCATTTTTCCACTGAAAATCTGTTTTTCTCATAAAAATGTGCTGCTGTGGATTTTGGATTTTGTTTCTTGGGACATTGTAGAGAATTGTCACAAGAAAAAATTATATTGGAATTGATAATCTTAATTATTTCATTCCCACAGAACCCCCCCCAATATTTCAAATGTAAAACAGCATGACTGCAGTGCAAAGGAGGAGGCTGGGGGTTGATGAAGCATTTAGAAGCACTGTCTTTGGAGTGTATTTTTTTTAAACCTTAAGATTGCTTTGCTGAACAGAACCATGGAAATGTTAAACCATAACTTCCACATTAGAAAAAAATCCTTTCTGACTCCCTCAACACTTAGAATACTGTTTTTCCCAGCTTGTTTTGATTATTGCAGGAGTCATAATGGTAAGGTTATCTGGAGAAAAAAAGCTGTTGAAAGGCATGTTCCTAAAAGCTGTGTGATCAGTGGTGGCTGCGGGAGGTCGGTGCCACCCGGGCTGGTTTGTGAGCCTCAGCTCCCCTCTAGTGGCAGCTCCTTTCACACACCAGCGTGGGTTTATTAAACACTGAGGATTAATGGATGAGTAGTTCCATAGCTGTGAACGTCCCCTCACTGCTGCTCTCTCCCTTTCCACGT
The DNA here is from genome assembly GCA_003676055.1 of Chloebia gouldiae. Lineage (NCBI taxonomy): Eukaryota > Metazoa > Chordata > Aves > Passeriformes > Passeridae > Chloebia > Chloebia gouldiae. Next base: position 27,433 of record QUSF01000148.1, read on the forward strand.
GTTCCCAGTCCAAAAGGATATCTGCTAAGGATGCCTTAGCTCACCCCTACCTGGACGAGGGCCGGTTGCGGTACCACACCTGTATGTGCAAATGCTGTTTCTCCACTTCGACTGGCAGAGTTTATACCAGTGATTTTGAGCCCATCACTAATCCCAAATTCGATGACACTTTTGAGAAGAACCTCAGTTCTGTTCGGCAGGTTAAAGGTGAGCTGGAGTTAACCTTGCATGTGCAGTTGTCCCCCTGCTCCACCCTGCAGCGGGGGGATGTGGGATGGAGCTGGGATGGAGTTGGGATTTGTGCTCTGGATCCACACAGTGACCCTGGAGCTGCTTTCTTTTAGGTATTTTTCCATAGTAGACACTGGAAATAATTTATTTTCACCAAAAGAACAGAATTGTAAGCGTTCTGAGACCCAGCAGTGGCACAAGCATGAGCTGACCTGCAGAAGTCTGTGGGTTTCAAACCTCACCAGAGCCCATTTCTGGTGCCCTGTTCCTCATCCTTTTGCTGAAGGATGGTGCTGGGGGAAGGGGAAGTCATGTGTGGCCTTTGGGGCTGTCCACAGCTGTCCTGCAGCCTGGAGCTGAAGCTGAGCAGTCAGATTTGGGGAAGCTGGAGCTCTTTTACCCTGACTAAAATGTACTTTCTATAAGGGAAGTTCTGTTTCCCTCAAGTTGACATTGCATTTTACTGAACCCAGAAGTGTTAATGCTGTGTTGTTTTGTATTTTTCTCTTGTGTACAGAAATAATTCATCAGTTCATTTTGGAACAGCAGAAAGGAAACAGAGTGCCTCTCTGCATCAACCCTCAGTCTGCTGCTTTTAAGAGCTTTATTAGGTAACTGTATGTAATCACATCTGATATTAATTAATCTGATATTAATTCCCATTTATTAGTAGTACAGAATTCAAACATCCAGAGTGTTTCAGGTTTTCAGTTCCTGTGAGTAGGAAGGGCCCGTAGATAAAACCCTTGTGAACTGTATTTATGAATTCTTGAATTTTAGTAAGACGTGCAAAAGTTTCAAGTGATGTTTTTATGCAAAAACTCTGAAGTCGGGCTGGAACAGGAATCGGGAAGGTTGGCAAGCTGAGTTGTGGTAGTGGAGCTGCACGGTGAAGGCGTTGGAGGGGCTGAGGGGTGAATATTTGCTGCGGTGCTGGCGGCCGCTGGGCTCGGTCGGGTTTGGGGTGTCGCTGTCCCGGCTGTTTGCCCCCCGAGCAGGAGGCTGTGTCCCCGAGCCCTGCAGTGAGCTGTCTGTCTGTCTGTCTGTCTGTCTGTCTGTCTGTCCCCCGCAGCTCCACGGTCGCCCAGCCCTCCGAGATGCCGCCGTCGCCGCTGGTGTGGGAGTGACCGGAGCGCCCCGTACTACTGAAGATGTAATGTAGCTTTCCACTGGAGTCTGGGATTTGCAATTCTGGAGGTTAATCATGCTCGTACTGTAATTTTACTAATGAAGTTTTAAATTAACAACCACTACTTGTACAATATGAATAATACTTAGAAATGTACTAGACTTTTAATCTTGTAAAGTGGTTGTGCTTTTAGAAGAAAATATTTTACCCAGAGTTGCACGTGTTTTATGAATTCTAGTGCAGCTGTGATGGCTCAGCTCAGAACAAACAGAATTGAACCAAATTCGGGGAGGTTTTTTCTTTTTTTTTTCCTTTTTTTTTCCTTTTTTTTTATTGAAGTGAGATTGTACAAACAGATAGACGTACATTTTGATATTGAGCCATTCCTGAAGATTTTGGGTTTTCTAAAACTAAGGAATACAGAAAACTTGACTGCGACCAATCATGAAGTCCCTTAGGGTGGCTGTGGCCATGGGAAGTGGCCACATCCCCCGATGCCCAACCCTATAAATAGCTTCTCACTAGAGCTGTGATGGTGATGTGTGCTGTTCCAAAATCAAATGTTGTGAGTAGAGAGAATGAATTTGTGACTAGGAGAGACTAAACTTCTGTTTCCTTACCCAGTATAAATATATATATATATTTAATCTATTTTTATTAGAAGTTTTTCTGCTCTTTCTTACATAAAACCCCCCAGCATGCATCTTCTATGTGTGTAAATAATTCCATTTATGGGCTAATTTCAGAGATCCCTGACATCATTGCTGTATAGAGAGAAACTAGCTTGCACATTTTAGGTCTGTGAAATTTTGTGAGAACTTTTTCCTGCACTGGACAGTTGAGAGATAAAAAAAAGAAAAGGACAAAAAAAAAGCACATAGGGAATTCTGTTAATTGTGTTCGTGTCTTTAGGCAGAGCTGTGGAAGTCTTGAAATGTCACAGTAGTAAATAACTTTTATTACTTTTTGGCTAATTCTTTTTCTGTTGGAACACTGAATTCTGTGCATATGTATATATGAACACAAATTGAAGGCCTCTACCTCCTGGAGTATACAACTTGGTTTGTTTACCTCCACATGATTTTTTTTTTTTTAAGTTTAGTGTGGAGACTTGAAACTTGAATGTCCCTTCCAACTTTTGTATTTAAAACAAGACTAGAAAATTGAAGACTGTTTTTCACCTGTACAAAGGAATACTAAAAGGTGGTCTTAAAATTTGAGCCTTGGTCTGGAGAGAAACCATGGTGTTTGTTATGGACAATTAACTGTTAAAGTTATTGTAAGTTATCTGTATTTAGCAGAGTATTTTCAACAAGAGTGATCTGAGCTGGAATTGGAGACTATTAGTAAGTTATGTTTGGAAGTTTTAACTTCAATGAAGTAATTATTTGCTGTGAAAGAGACAAACATTGAATAACTGAACAAAGATGGTGCAATATCTTTGTTTTTTATGAGGCTCCTGAGAATAAAACCAACTGAAGCATTTCAATTCACTTGAATGAGAAACGTGTTTAATTACCGAGCCCCAGAAGACACTGGTATGAAAGGTAAAATCTCAGAGGTTGGTCAGTTAATGTGGCACACTTGCTGGTCACTTTGTAAAATGTAGATTTGGAGTACAGTGGTGAAAACATTAAATGTGACATTTGAAGAGGTGGTGGCGGCGTCATTCTTTCCTGCCTGCTTGCTCTCTGTGGCGCTTCCGTGTCTCCTCTCGGGTGTCGCGGGGCGGAGGTGCCGCTCCCGGCTCCGTGCGGGTCCCGCAGCCGGGCTGGGGCCGGGGGGACCGGGAGAGCCGGAGCCGCGCAGTGCGGGCCGGGCGGGGACGGGAGCGGGCGGCGCCCGGGCTCTGCAGCTCGGGATCGACACGCGCGGAGAGAAACGGCCGGGCCGAGGTGCGGGAGCGCCGGGGACAGGAGCCGGGCTGGGCGGGCGCGGCTGCCGCCACCGCCGGGGAAAGGGCGAAAGAACGGGGAAAGAACGGGCATTGAGGAGAAGAACGGGGAAAGAACGGGGATTGAGGAGAAGAACGGGGAAAGAACGGGGACTGGGGAAAAGAACGGGGAAAGAACGAGGATTGAGGAAAAGAACGGGGAAAGAACGGGGATTGGGGGAAAGAACGGGGAAAGAACGAGGATTGAGGAAAAGAACGGGGAAAGAACGGGGATTGGGGGAAAGAACGGGGATTGAGGAAAAGAACGGGGAAAGAACGGGGATTGGGGAAAAGAACGGGGAAAGAACGGGGATTGAGGAAAAGAACGGGGAAAGAACGGGGAAAGGGGAAAAGAATGGGAAAAGAACGGGAAAGGGGAAGAGAACGGGGAAAGGGGAAAAGAATGGGAAAAGAACGGGGAAAGGGGAAAAGAACGGGAAGAGAACGGGGAAGAGGAAAAGAATGGGGAAAGAATGGGGAAAGGGGAAGAGAACGGGAAAGGGGGGAAAGAACGAGGAAAAAACTGGGAAAGGGTAAGAGAACAGGGAAAGGGGAAGAGAATGGGGAAATGGGGAAGAAAGGAGGAAATAACTGGGAAAAGAGGAAGAGAACGGGGAAAGAGGAAAAGAACGGGGGAATAGGGAAAGAACGAGGAAAGAACCGGGAAAGGGAAGAGAACGGGGAAAGAACCGGGAGGAAAGGGAAGACCGGGAAGGGGGCGGGGCCAGGCAGGGCGTGGCCGGGGCGGGGCCGCGCGGGGGCGGGGCCGGCGCGGCGATGGCGGCGGCTCCGCGGTGGCGGGAGCGGCTTTTCGCTCTCTATTTCCTCTCGCACATCCCGATCACGGCGCTCATCGACCTCCAGCCGCTGCTGCCCGCCGGGATCGCGCCGCGGGCCGTGAGTGGGGCCGGGGGTCGGGCCGGGGCGTCCGCCGGTGATGGGCCCGGGGCGGCCTCCGCCGAGTCGCGCGTGCGGAGACGTCGGGCGGGGGCAGAGAAACTGCGGCGGACGCGTGAGAGCGGCGGGGAGCGAGGCGGTGCCGCTGCCCGCGGGATGCGTCACGGCGGGTCCCCCACCGGGGAGGAGCGGGATGCCTCAGCCGCGGCCGGTGCTGTGCCGGGATGTGGCGGCCGCGCCGCGTCCCCGTCCCGCCGCGGCTCCCCGGAATGGGCCGTGGGGACGTTCCTCGGCCCAGAGCGGGCTGCGGGCGTTCCGCAGTGCCCAAGGACATCCTTTCGGCGGATCGGCCTCGCTGTCCCGCTGTCGCCCTCGGCACCGGCCCCGAGGCTGCGGCAGCCACGTGCCCCGGCCTTGGCTCCTGCGGCATTCTCCGATACCGACTTTTCCTCTAATTCCTGCCAAAAATGCAACAGGGAGCTGTTGCCGCTGCAGGAGCAGCCACGCCAGCGGCCTAATTTATTAGTAAAAATCTCTGGTCTGCTGGGTTTTGAACAAAATCATAGAAGACAATAAACATCATAAAATCAATTAAAATAACAGTTGGATGGCAGGTGATTAATTCAGCCCTCATCATCAGAGTGCGGTGGGCTGTCACCTCCTGTTTGAGCTTTACAGCTGGTGATTTGGTTCTTGCCATCGGAACTGCCTGTAGGATTACTCCACTATAGGAACCATTTCCAATTAATAGTTAACCAGCAGATCTCAATGCATATCTCTCTGTTCAAAGTCCAACGTAAAGCCATGGTGGAGTTTACATTTCTGTCAGAAATTAATTGCCACTGACTGAGCCCAAATCCTGTTGCTGGGCTGTTGCCCTGCAGCAGCCCCGAAAGGAGCCCCCAGCCCCACTCGGGACCTTGGGCTCACACCCTGGTGGCTTCATCCCATGGAGAACCACGAGCTGTGCCCTGCTGTGGTGGATGCTCAATGACTGACTGTTGGTTTGGGTTTTTTCAGCTGACAGACCTGTTGCAGCAGTATGCAACTGCCTTCAGGGACCCCATGATGCTGCAGCCCCCAGAGTGGTTCAAGGCGTTCATCTACTGCGAAGCCTTTCTCCAGCTGCCCTTCTTCCCCATCGCTGCCTACGCCTTCCTGAAAGGTGGGGGGAAACCACAGTGACTGAGGGCATGTGCTGGGGGCATTTTGCAGGACAGCTGCTGCTGTGCAGCAGAGAACGTTTCTGTACCATGATGAGGGGGTTTGAGGGAGGTACTGTGGAGGGCTGGGCTGCTAGGGCCCATACGGGTGTTCTGCTTGAGAAAGCAGCACAGAATAAAGTTTGTCAGAAACAAAACCTTGTAACTACAGCCCTTGTCACGTGCAGCCATTTGTGCAACCACCATCAGCATTTGACATCTGACTAATTTCCAGGGCAGCTAAAGGTCTGGGTCAAGCCTGTGTACTCATTTTGTTACTTTAGAACTTTCAGGATCACCCCTTTGTTCTAAATTGCCATCAGGGGAGAGAAATTTCCTCAGTTCTTACTAGTACTGAGGGTTTTTTCTGCTCCCTATTCAATCTGAGTGATGGCTTACCCAGGCAGAGAGCAGCCAGCATTCTGTCAGAAGGTTCGGAATTCTGGTTTTTCAAAATACTTAAATATGGTTTCCTTTTTGCTTCTGTACAGGTGGCTGCAGATGGATCAGGACTCCTGCCATTATCTACTCCACCCACGTGGCCACCACTCTGTTTGCCATCCTGGCCCACATCCTGTTCCACGACTTCTCCAAGTCGGAGCACGCGGGCCCGCAGACGCTGCGCGAGCGCCTGGTGCTGCTCTCCATCTACCTGCCGTACCTGCTGATCCCCCTGCTGCTGCTGTTCACCATGCTCTGCAACCCCCACTACAAACACGTGGAGAAGAGGAAAAGGAAGTAGCCGGCTCTGGAAGTCGAACACACCACACCTGTGCTGCATTTGGTTCCTCTGGGACAAACGTCTCCCTCGTGTTGGCTGCAGTGGCTCTTCCCAGAGCACTGGCTGCTGCAAGGAAAAATGGAATTGGTTGGAGTGCACAGCCCTGCTTCGACCACACACAGCTCTGGCAGGGGCCTGGGCCAGCCTGGGGTCGGGTCTGTGCAAGGCCTCTCTCCCAGGAAAATGGTCTTTTAACCCTTTGATGTGTAACTCTGTGAGGGGACACGCACACACATTCAGTCACACTCTGCAGCTCATACTGTTCCTCCAAGGTCCCTTTTCCCAAGATGACTGTTTGGAAACCACTCAAGTAGGAAATATGTCTTCCAACCACATATTCTGAAGACTCCCCAACTCATTACACACAGATTTGCAAAGCTGTTCTTTTGCAGCATTTCAAATCATATCATGATTCTTCCTTGCCCCTTCCTTTAAAACTTCCACTGCCTTTGCTCTGCTTCATTTTGATTAATTATAAATGTCTGATCAATGATAAATGTGCCAAAATCTGGATTCATGAATGCTTAAAGTTACCCTTGACAACCAGGAGTACTGCCTAGAGGATTCTGAAGTACTTCAGGAATTGTAACCAAGGAGTTGGAAATTTCTTTCTTCCCTAAAATCACTTCTGGTATGGAAATAAATAACTAAACGCATTAAACTGCATTCATTCTTCTTCAGGGAATGGCTGAAGGAACTTACAGTGACCACGAGATGGTGGAGAGTTCACAGAGTAAATCCATGCGTAAGTTACAACTACAGCTAGAAGTTCTGTGGTTGGGGTTGGTTTTCACCTGGAGCCTGGTGAGGTGATGGGCCCCGTGAAGCTGCTCAGGCACTGCTGGCACATTTTATTCACTGTGTAAAGTTGAATCCTTCCCCAGGCTTTGGAAAGGGCAACATTTCCATACTGAAGTGCTACAGACATACACAAAATGCATCTATTTGCACTTCCAACATGAGGCTTGAGTTCACACTTGTGTTTGTAGTTTATATATAGTTTGTGCACTCCTGGTGTCACTGACACTTGGAATGGTTTCCCGTATCAGTCTGGTGTTCCATCCTAATAATGCCCATGAAAGGATTCAGCTCTCATTATTATGACAGTCCTGAATGGACATTCCTCAGGAACAGTTCAGAGTTCTTCATTCTCATGTAGTTTCTGCTTTTTTCTATCTGTAACTGGTCCATTCTGGAAATCATACATTTCTGTCTTTCTTTTGTAGTTCTATAGAAAAAGTAACATAAGCTTATATAGATCTAATACTGCTGCTTGTGAGTAAACCTTTACACTGAAAAATAACAGAGGAGGAGCAACTAATTCTGGTACAGCCAGACAGTCTGAGAACAATAATTTATTTTCTGATTTCTATGAAAGAGCTGTAGACTTCAAAAAGTGACACAACAAAGCACCAGTAGCATTAATTCAACTGTAATTTGAATTAGAACTACTGACTGTACAAAACTGGTATAAAATCAAAGGCCAGAACAGTCTGTGCAGCTGTGAGCTGTCAGCCCTCCTTATTGCCATGGTACACTCAAACTGAGGTACAGCCCCTCCATTGTACAAGCCATCTGCACTCCTGCTCAGTGGAAATTGCATATTTCTGAAATTCTCAAGATTCTGGAATGGTTAAGTGTCCATGTGTGTTGGTTTTTATCTTAAAATCCTCTATTTCTGGAAAATGAACTGGTCGATGAATTCGTTCTGGTCCGCTTCGACTTTGCAGAGAGTCTCGTACTCGATCCGGTACCTGTGAGACAAAACCGAGGCTCCAGGACCCCCGTGTGAGGTGGGTCAGGGCGGCCCCCGGGAGGTGGGAGGGGAGCTGGCCACCAGTGTGAGGAACTGGCTACCAGTGTGAGGAGCGGGCCACCAGTGTGAGGAACTGGCTACCAGTGTGAGGAGCTGGCCACCAGTGTGAGTCCCCTGTGAGCAGCAGGTGCCTGAGTCACACAGAGCAGCTCTTTACCAGCCAGGCACGAGGCTGTGGCAGGCTCTGAGTTCCACACTGCCCCTGCTGCCTCTGTTCAGCCCTGAAGTCCTCAGGGATGAACTTCTTTGGTTCGCTGCAGGGCCGGAAGGTAACTGCAGGCCTGTGGCATTGTTCCCATGTGCTCTGGCCAGGACACACCTTGGATGCAGGTGGAGCTGTCTGAACCAGCCAAGGGTCCCACAGCACAGGCAGTGAGCCCTGTGTCCACCCTGAGCCTTCCCCGCCTGCACAGCACCCGCAGCACTGAACACAAAACTCACCTTTCCAGCTGCATCTTCTTCTCAGCTATCAAGGCCTGCAGCTGCTGCTCCTGAGCCTCCCTCTGCTTTGCGATCGACTTCAGCAGGTTCCGTGCGCCGATGGCCTGGCAGGACAGGGCAGGCATGTGTGGAGGGTTTTTGGTTAACTCCTTTAGCCCCTTTCCCTCCCAGCAGGCTGACTGTGAGGCATTCCAGCCCTGCCAGCAATAAGGGAGGGTGATGCTGTGCTCCTGAGGGGTTGGTGGGACTGGGGCTGGGCAGGGTGAGGCCTCTGGGGCTTCCCCCAAACTCCAGGAACAAATCGGTGACACACAAACTGGGTATGGTCCTACAGCCAGGCTCAGGCTACCAGAGGCCTCTCCTGCCTCTGGAGGACAGGTTCTACCAAGGTGCAGTGATTAAAAAGCACACATTGTATTTCTGTGCAGAAATATAGCCAAGCAGGGGACAGCGGGACTGGTATATGTATGAGTAATGTGACACCGTCATAAGTGTAATGAATTCATTATTATTGATTAATATTATCATTAGTATCAATTTAAAAGGCCTGGTTAATCCCATGGGAATACCAGCAGGATGCTGACAGAGAACCCTTGCTTCTGCTGTAAAGGGAGGGAGGGATTAGAGAGGCCCCGCACAGGACAGCGCACAGAGAGGCGAGGAATTTACTGCACCAAGAGAGGAATTTACCGCACCAAGAAGGGAGGAATTTACTGCATCCTACCTTCATCTTCTCGCTTTCTGCAGCTTTGGCCAGTTGGTCAACGAGCTCAACCAAACTGCCCACTATTTTCTGAAATTCTGCTGTTTCTGTAAAGAAAAATATCGTCAAGTGATACCATGAACTTCCCTAAATAGATCTGATGCTCCTGCTTTGCCGTATTGTTTTTAGGTGTCGTATAGTTTTCAGGGGTACGTTTAGAATTTGCAGTAAGCAGGCGCGTTTTACGGTTCGTGCGGAATCAGAAGACAGGGCCGAGAGAAGGCGAGCGGTGCCCGGTGCCCGGCACTCACTGTCCACGAAGGCCCGGCACTCCTCGCGGAGCTGCGCCGTCTGCGCCGCCACCTCGGGCTCCAGCACCCGCAGCTTGTTCAGCTCGTCAAAGTGCAGCCCCGCCGCGCCCAGCGCCGCCTGCGCCATCGCCGGGCCGGCCGAGCCGAGCCGGGCCGGGCCGGGCCGGGCCGGGCTGAGCGAACCGGGCCGGGCGAACCGAGCCGGGCCGGGCGAGCGGGGCCTCCGCCGGCGCTGCCGGGCTCGGCTGCTCCGGCCCCGCCTCCGCCCGCGCTGCGCCCGCCGGGAGCCGCGGAAACTCTTCCGGGCCGGCGGCCGCCGGGGCGGGCTGAGGGCAGCCGCGGTGAGTGAGCGGGGCGGGCCGTGCCGTGCCGGGCCGCGCCGCCGTTCCCGCGGGGCTCGGGCGGAGCGGGGCCGGGGCAGGGCCCGCGGGCCGCTCGCGGTGACCCGCGCGGGCCGGGCTCCCGGTACCCCCGGTACCCCCGGTACCCTCGGGGCTCCCGGTACCCTCGGGGCTCCCCCGGCTCCCCCCGGGCCGTTGGGGTCGCGCCTTGTCCCGCGGTGCCGAGCCGGGGCGGGTCCCGTTGCGGGTCCCGTTGTTCCGCAGCCCGTCCTGCCTCCCCCGCGGGGCGGGAGGGACGGGAAGGGATGTGCGGAGCTCTCGGCCGTGTCAAAAGGTGTACTTAAAGATCTCGGGGCTGTTAACTGCAGAGGTCTCGCAGCTCCTCAGTGGCCACTTACGGGAGTTGTGCTGGCTCCTGCCTGCGCTGGCTGGGCAGGGGTTTAGCTTCTTTGCTGGTGTTTAGCTTCGTTCTTCCGTCAGAGCAGTGAGAAACTGCCTGGAGGGACAGAACTGACTGCGAACTCTTCTGAGGAGCTCTGTTGGACAGGCTGGATTCCTGTCTCCTCAAAGGCTCGGTCTGGCTGCTGTTGCAAACATGCCACTGGTCTAAAAAGGGGGGTTTGAGGGTTTAAAGCAAGGCAGGACAGCTTGCTTTACACGTACAGTGGTGTACGTGATGGGGAGCCTTGTTTATTTTCTTTTCAAATTAGAACAACTTCACTGTTTGGAGCTCCAGGATGGATGCAGGAGAGTTTTGAATGGAAGGAGTTACCAGAAAATAGAACCTTGTGATTCATCTTTTCGGTGTTGAGGCATGTGAAGAGACATTTCTTTGTCCAATTTAAAGTCAAACAAACCCTGCTCAGGGGGATGCACATGCACCCCAGCTGAAGGAGGGGCAGGAAGCTCTTCCAGGGCATTTCAGCTGGGCTTAAAGAGAATTGGATTCTTTTGGGAAGGTGGGGGGTAGCTGAATTCCAGCAGCGTTGGAGCCGGGCCCTTGGTGCTGTGTGGTGATTGCAGTGCTGGCTGGAGATACAATTACAGGAAGTCGGGAGAGTTTTTGGTGCCTCAGACGTGTGACACAGCATTGGCTGCATCAATTGTCTGAAAAATGGCTAAATCGAGTTTTGTCAGGATGTGTGTACTTGTGTCCTTAGGAAGTGTCTCTTCCGCAGAGTGACATCCCTGTCTGCGTGTGGGGTGCCGTGCTGGCCGTGCTGAGCCTCAACCTCTCACCGTGCTGAGCTCTGACCCCTCTCCGTGCTGAGCCCTGACCCCTCTCTGTGCTGACCCCTCTCTGTGCTGACCCCTCTCCGTGCTGAGCTCCGACCCCTCTCTGTGCTGACCCCTCTCCGTGCTGAGCTCTGACCCCTCGCCGTGCTGAGCTCTGACCCCTCTCTGTGCTGACTCCTCTCCGTGCTGAGCTCTGACCCCTCTCTGTGCTGACCCCTCTCCGTGCTGAGCTCTGACCCCTCTCCGTGCTGACCCCTCTCCGTGCTGAGCTCTGACCCCTCTCCGCGCTGACCCCTCTCCGCGCTGACCCCTCTCCGTGCTGAGCCCTCACCGTGCTGAGCTCTGACCCCTCTCCGTGCTGACCCCTCTCCGTGCTGAGCTCTGACCCCTCTCTGTGCTGAGCTCTGACCCCTCTCTGTGCTGACCCCTCTCCATGCTGAGCTCTGACCCCTCTCCGTGCTGACCCCTGTCCGTGCTGAGCCCCCTCGCCGTGCTGAGCCCGAGGTGATGCTGGCCCCTGCCCCGCCGGCCTGGCGCACTGAGGCGTGACCGCGGCACCACGGCGGGGCCGGCCCGGCCCACGCGCTGCAGGGTGGTCATCTACCTCCAGAAGGACATGTCGGGGGACACGTGCCTGGGCAGCGCCCTGTGCCCGGCCGCGGGCCACAAGCCCAAGGCCGGCGGGCTGAAGGGCGGCAGCCTGGGGAACAAGTACGTGCGGCTCAACGTCGGCGGCTCCCTGTACTACACCACGGTGCAGGTGCTCACCAGGCACGACACCATGCTCAAGGCCATGTTCAGCGGCAGGATGGAGGTGCTCACCGACAAGGAAGGTAAGGGTATGGCTTCATTGCTGACAGTTTCGTAAAACAGCTGGGGTTTGCTGTTTGTTTTACTCTGTTGAGGAGGTAGAGAATGATACCTGCCAAAAATAACTGGGAACATTAGGAAGCCAAGTCCTCCTGTCAGTGCTAGCAATCCTTTGGCTTTATAGAAATACTTGGTTTTGTTACTCAGATGAACTGGGGAAGGTCTGGTCCTCTTTCCTGCCCTCACAGCTGGTGAGCAGGTTGGTGGTGGTGTTGTAAAGACTGAACAGACAGTCTGTGGGTTGTCATTTCTGTCACATCGAGCAGTGACATTATTCAAACCACGCACGTAAGGAGGGACGTGCAGTTTACAGCTTTGCGGCTCAGAATAGCCTGCCTTGCTTTGTTGAAAAAATCTCTTTTCTCCCCCTTTTCCTGAGCAGCATATTTCTGTCCTGGCTCATGGTGCCATGGCAGCATTTAGGGATCAGTCAGGCAGTGTATCACCTCCAGCTGGACACAAGATATTTTCAATCCCTGATACATTATAAAGGGCAGAACAGGCAGTTTTGTGTGAGCCTCAGCCTGGATGGAAAACAAGAGTCATGTTCTGACAGCTCCAGCTGGAGAGTCCAGCAGGGGTTTAGCTTACTTTCCTAGGTTGTTTTCTGTACCTAGATTCCAAAGTAACACTTTTTTCCTGCCTTCCACGTTACGGGAAAGGGTTTGGCACCGTACTAAGCCTTGTGCATGCCTGATCCTACACTGCTATTGTTTGGCAGCAATCAGACATCCTGTTTCCTTAGGGAATGTGACTTCAGGGATTTTGTAAAATTTCAAGAATTTGTCCATTGGCTACTGTTTCCTCTGCTTCATCCCCTCTGTGCTTCCTCCTGATCTGTCTGTCCTGTTCTTTGTTCCTGTTTGGGGACTAGAACAACTTTACCCCCCCCCACTGGGTTTTCTGGGCTGATCTGCCTTTTATCATCTTCAGAACATTTCTCTCTCTTTTTACCTCCAAACAGCAGCAGCAGTTGTGTTTGGATAATTGCCAAATCCTCCTTGTTAGGCCACAGAACTTACCCAGATCTACTTGTTGTAGTCATTGGTGAATTCTCTCTTATATTCCTTCCTTGTCTCTGAGGTTTCTGACTGCCCAGCATCACAGTGTAGCACTGCAGCTGGGTTCCTGCAGCAATCTCAGTGCATTGTGCTGGAAGCTGCATGTTTTTTGCTTGGAGCTTTGTTTTTGGGGTGCTGGAAAGCAGCGGGAACATCTGAACAATACTAAAGGGGCTCCACTGTCAGGTTCTGTTCTGGAACCAACTTCAGTTTGCTCAAAGGCAGTAGGGACTTCCATTGGGTGAAATGGGAGAAGTGTCCTGAGCAGTATCAGGAAACCTCAGTGTTGTTTAACTCTCCAGGGAGCTTTTCCTATCCTCCAGTGTTGAGGTGACTGAAAGCTGTTGGTTATTTTTCAGGCTGGATCCTTATAGACCGTTGTGGGAAGCACTTCGGAACAATTTTAAATTATCTCAGAGATGACACAATTGCACTTCCAAAACACAGGCAGGAGATCAAAGCGTTGATGGCAGAAGCCAAATACTATCTCATTCAGGGCTTGGTGGACATGTGCCAAGCAGCCCTGCAGGTAAGAACAGAAGTATCCTGTGAAGTGTTTCATGGGTGTTTTGCTTATAAAATTTACTTAAGACAACTTGAGAGATTATTTCATGACCTTAGAGTTGCACCAAGTCTGAGGTGTACAAGCCATTTTTAAAATACAGTTTAGTAAATAGGTGATGAGGGATCTGGGGACATGGCCTGTCCTGGCCACAGTTGTCTCTGTGTCCCTGAGGGCTGGCTCATGTTGGTGACATCCTGTTCTGCTAAGTGTTCAATTCACAGTGTCTGATGCTCTTGTGCAGAGTTTTGAGTTGATTAAAACTACTGCAGACTCCTTCTATCCTTTTCTTCAAGAAAGGATGGAATATTAAACCCACTTAAACCAAGTATGACTAGACCTTGTCCTCACTATAGCTGAGGACATCCACCTGCATCTCAATATTTCAATTACTGCTGCCTTCCGGGGATAAGAAATCTCTGCTGTGATTCTGGGTTGCAGATCAAGGTAAGCTGTGTGGTTACTGTAGCAACGCAGCTCTTTTCCTGTGCATCACAGCGTTTGGGAACATGGCTGGAGGGGCTGAAGGAGGCAGCAGCAGCAGCAATGTCAGCTGTAGCACTCCTCTCTTATTTCCTCTCTTTCTTCTTTCATTTAAACAGGACAAGAAAGACTTGTATGAACCTGTCTGCAGCATCCCTATTATCACCTCTCCGAAAGAAGAGGAGAGACTGATAGAGTCATCAATGAAAGTAACTGCTCTTATCAACTGTGGATTTATGCTAAATGTGTTGAAACATGGAACTTACCTTTTCTTCTTTTCTCTCACTCCCAACAGCCTGTTGTTAAACTGCTGCATAATAGAAGCAACAATAAATACTCCTACACCAGGTATGTCCCTTCTTTTTTCCCCTCACTTTAGCGGGAAGGTTGCTTTTTTACTATGGGAGTGGACAATGATGATGATGTAACTTCACTTCTTTTGGTTTGTTCTGGGTTTTGACAACTGTATCTTGCTTTGAAAAGTAATTAGGGTCTTACATTGCATGTCTGTCAATAAAATTTATTTTTTAAATAATGTGTTCATGCTGGCAGTGTGTTTGTGGTGTGCAGGATGCAGAGCACGTGGCCCTTTCAGCACACACTAGACTTCTGCTGTCATCAAACCAGAGAACTTCACTGAAGTGGGGTTTGATCATTTTGAGCATGGATAGTTGATGTAATGGTTTGGGACATTGTGCTGTCCTGATTGTGTAAGTTGATCTCTAAAGGCTGGTGTGTTTGCTCATGGGGTCAGAGCAGTGTATTTGTATCTGAAATGGGCTATTACCCCTCTTTTCTTGGCAACATGCGGCAGTGAGTCACTACTTATTTGTATTCTGCAGTTGGATCAGTGCTGAAAGCTGGCAGAACAGGCAGAGATGGGTGCATGAAAAGCCCTGTTCCTGCTTTTGTCGCTGTGTTTCAGTAACTCTGATGACAACTTGCTGAAGAACATTGAGCTGTTTGACAAGCTGTCCCTGCGGTTCAACGGCCGAGTGCTGTTCATCAAGGACGTGATCGGGGACGAGATCTGCTGCTGGTCCTTCTACGGGCAGGGCCGCAAGCTGGCCGAGGTCTGCTGCACCTCCATCGTCTACGCCACGGAGAAGAAGCAAACCAAGGTAATGGAGCTTCACCTGCCTGTGCTACGGGTTAGAGACGGCCGTGATTAGCTTCAGGAGTCTGCCGAGTTTCTCTAACTTCAGGAGCTAACTTTGAATTTGCAGTGCTGCAGCTGAGGTTACCAGAGTCCAATGTTAACAACTGGAGATAGTGTATTTCCTTTAGAGCAATCTAAAAGATCAGGTGAGGGGGGTGACCTGGTGGTGGGAGTCACCCTCTACCAGAAATTTTTTACTCTTTATAATGTGTGGGTTTATGGCTCAGCACCTTTTCACGTGTGGGTGTGTGTTCCAGTTGCCATCCTGGATGGATGAGGAACAGGACACGTGCTGCCTTTTGTAGGTTGAGTTCCCCGAGGCACGAATTTATGAGGAGACACTAAACGTCCTGCTGTACGAGACGCCCCGAGTGCCGGACAACTCGCTGCTGGAGGCCACGAGCCGCAGCCGGAGCCAGGCCTCGCACAGCGAGGACGACGAGGGCTTCGAGCTGCGCGACCGCGTGCGCCGCATCCACGTCAAGAGATACAGCACCTACGACGACCGCCAGCTCGGCCACTAGCTGTGCTGCGTCCTGCAGGGCTGCTGCAGCTCCTGGCCTCGTGGCCTCGGCCCCGGGCAGGACGGGATCCCCGACACCGATTTCACGGGCGCCTCGGCCCCCGGAAAAGCAAACGGGCATCGTGTGCACAGAGCAGCACTAAAGGCCGAGGGCTTGGAGAACTGAGGTGTGAGTTGTGCACCTCGTGCTTTCCCTGCAGGCTGGCCCCTCTTCCTGCTCAGGAGGGGGATGTGGGACGCTGGTTCTCAGTTTGTGGTTGCTCTTTCCTACCTAATGATTTGCCAGTTTCCCCCTTGCCGTGAGCAGCACTGCTCTTCCTGAGTGAGGTGGGGTGGTTTGAAAAGCTCTTTCCAGACAGCTCCCCTTTCAGGGCCTTGTATAATAGAACTTGCAGTTACTAAATCAAGATACTGAAGAGAGAACTTGAATGTGGCTGCTCTTGGCAGACCCTACACGGTATAACCCCCAGGTGAAACATTTGGCTGGCCAGTCAGCTGCACCTGTGCTCTCCCACCTCTATCCCCAGAACATCTGCAAAGGTTTGTGTTCCAGGATAGTGTCTTTAAAACTCATTGATTCCAAGACAAGCTCTTCCAAAGTGGTAAGAATCAAGTCATCAGCCTCTCCATGTGAAAAATGGAAATCTCTGAAAATGTAAATGTGCAGGTACTGACTTGTCCTGGGAGAGGGGGAAATGGGTATGGTGAGGGAAGAAACCTGAAGTAAGCAAACTTGAGCAGATTGTGGCACTGTTGCCCTGGTTGAGGCTTGTCACTGTGAAATCCTGTTTATATAAACAAGGGCAATCTGGGGAATTGGTTTTACATTATTCTCTTCCTGTGGCCTAAAAGTGCTATTTAATGTTAAATTTCTCAAGCAGCGCGGGAAAAATTGCTGGAGTGGCTGGAGAAGTACAGGGTAAACTGTTTTCTAAGGCTAGAACATGTGAATTCAAGTTCTGTGTCCTGAATCCCTTCTAGAGTGTAGAAGTTGAAGAAGAAAAACAGCCATGAAAATATTGTTCTAGCATGGAACTGTGAGAGGCTTTAGGCACAGGAGAGAGGTGGCTTATACCTGATTTTAAACTGAAATAATCACTTTTATTACAAGTGCTTGGCTGGGTGCTGGTTGTACAGGGCACTTCAGGAGGTGGGAGTAAAATTGGAAATTTGAAAATTTAGAATTTCTGGAAATTTTCTTGAAACAGTTTCTAGTTTAGTATGAAAAACCATTGTTGTATTTTTAAACATTTGCTTGTATGTTTTAGCTGTATGTAGCAGTTTTGCCACTGTCATGGTTATTCCTGCTGGCTGCCCACTGGGAGCCAGGGATATTTTGGATATATTCCACAGCTGCCTTTGTGTTCCCATATCATACTCAGTCATGAAGCTCCTGATTCCACAATAGTCAGTCCTGAACTGCTTTGACCAGTGCCAAATCTGCCTGTAAGATTTAAAGAAAACTACTGCAAAAGCATGACAAGAAAATAATCCCAACTTATGCCAGGAGTTTATAAGGAAAATTGAGATGTAGATGGTTTAGGAGTAATAGAAACAGGGAGGGAACAAAAAATTATTTGTACCCATTCAGGTTTTTGAAAATTAAAATGTTGTGGGTTAGTAAGAAAACACTAACAGACTTCTAGGATTTTCTTGCCTCTACACATGGCAGGATTCACTTCATTCTCCTCACATTCAGGAAGCAGCATTGCACAGGGATACACCTGCCTTCTTGTGAAAGGCCTCTTGAAATCTCTAATAATCCTAACAACCTCTTTCATATTTCTTTCTGTAAGTTTTTGTTTTCCAGCTGGTTATTCTGTTGTGCCAGGGAAAATACAGCTGTTGAGATTTAATTTCAACAAAGATTTTTATGGTATTTCTCTCTAATTCTGCTAGAGTGTGACGTAGTTTTTTAAAATTCTTTCCCTCCACTGATGCAATTTAATTAGAAGGCACCAGCAGAGGCTGCAGTGATGGAGTCTTTGTGCTGCATTTAATAGCTTCAAGTTATTATCATGTGCTTTTTCTGTCTTGTAACAAAGGCTGATGCTGTTTAAAAAGCATGTGGCACTTTTGTCTCTTGGCAAATGATTTATATTATTTTTTCTCTTGTTACTATTGTAGTGAATGTTAACAGAGTAAGTAAGTGATGCCGATAGCCTTGCAAAACTGTTTAAATGAAGTTATGAGCAGAAAAATGTCACATTTGCTTTTATTTTTCTGGCGAGGACAGGTGTGGGAAGGAGTGTGTGAAAGAGTCAGATCCGTGTGCTGCTCCAGAGACTTTCTGTACTCGCAGGATTCATTAACAAAATGGATCCAACTTGTGAATTGTTACACTGTAAGAAGCAGAGAGAAGCCTGTGTTTTGGTTTAGCTTTCCTTTTCCTATTTCCCACAGCCAGCAAGTAGTATTAAATTCTGATTTGGATTTAGATTAATTGACCTGGAAAGCAAACGGTTTTGAGAACCATCTGGGTTGTGAGAATCTTTTACCAAGGGCAAAGGATCTTCTTGGTGTTTGTGGAATGTATCAGTAAGAACTGTCAGCAGTTATGCACGTTTACAAGATGTGCAGATATCCTTTTCATTTCCCTGTAGTCTCTCCTGAGTCCTGTTTGTCTGGAGCTGCTCCAGCACAGGGTGCCACTGAATCTCCCTTGCACCAAAATCATGCTCTGGTCCAGTCTCTGCCCCACCAGGTTGTGAGCATTTCAAGCACTGGAGTTGAGATGTATCACATGCTTTGTAGTCTCACCTTAATCAGTCTTTACGTCATTGAAAGCTATTAATTATTGTGACAGGAATGTTCTAGACATTCTAGAACATGAGTTTTCAGCCAGTGTAGTGCAGAAGCAGCAGCAGTGAGCAGGATGATGCAGTCTAAAGGCAGCATTGGTGGGTTTGCAGTGAACTCTCCAAGGATCTCTGCTCAAATTAAGCACAGATTAAGACAATACAGGTTTCTAATTATATGTGTTTGTCTGCAAGTTGAGACTCGTACTGGCTTCCAGCCAGACCATCACCAGTGGCTGCATTAATGGTGTACCCGGGAATTTGGAGTAGGCTCTGGGAGAAAAAAAGAGCCTTTTTGCCCCACTTGTAGGGTGTGAACTGTAACCACATTAGCTGTCATTCTTACAGGACTCGCGGTGTTCACTCCTGATTTTAGTCAAACCTTTGTGCATTCAGGCGGTGCCCTGGCAGGCGGAGGGAGCGATGGGAGCCTTTCCTTTCCGTGCCAGCCGTGCCAAAGGGCCGCGGGGTGTTCCCAAAGCAGCCCCGTGCCCTGCCAGCAGCCCCGGCCCTCTGCAGTCGGGGAGGCTCGGCCGTGAGCGTGGCTGCTGCAAGGAGCTCCAGGTGGGTGTTGATGGGGCAGCGTGTCCCAGCGAGAGCTCTGCAGGGCTGGGCTGAAGTCACTGCTTAACCTTCACCTTGGCATTCCGGGCTGTGAACAGGAGACATTTATCCTGCTGCCATGTTCCACTCCAGTGACCTTTGTGCGCTTCTTGGTTAAAATAGAAAATAGGTGATGGACAGGGAAGGTGTTGGAGGGGCCGAGCTGCCACCGAGAGCTGCGTTTGAATGGGCATTGCTTGCTGTGGGCTTGGTTTGATTTTGTTCTTCTCCAGGTTTTTCATTTTCAGACAGAATTCCCTCCAGGCAGTACTGGAGATACACCTGAACGGGGTGGGTCTGCCCAGCAGCCCCTGCCTTCCACAGGGAGGTTGTGTTCTGTGACAATCCGTGGCATTCGGTCCCCACAGCCGCCCTCCCCCGTGCCGTGGGACAGCTCGGGTGTGCCTGGAGCCCTGTTCCAGCTCCGTCCTCCCTCACGGACAGACGGCAGGCTCTGTTTTCTGGATCTCTGTCCCTCCTCCTCATCCAGTGGAACGGTAGTGAGACCCCTACCTCGCAGGGTGGCTGACACTTAATTTGTTCATTGAGAGTAAAGCATTCTTTTGGATTTCTATGATATTTTATATCCAGAGGATAACAAATATGATTGCTGATCTTGTTTAAACTGACATTCTGGGATCAAGTTATTTTCTTAGAGATTAAGTTTTTGTTTTGTTTTCATGTCTAACTTTTAAGGGTTTTACAGACTAAGTACCTAGTTAATGCAGTAATTAATCAATTATCTGTTGATTAAAGTGTTTCACCAATGCATTAAAAGGAAAAATAGAACACTAATTTTTAATAAAGCGTTATATTTTGTCTTCTGTGATTTTTCTCCAACATCATAGCTTTTTATTGGTAGTGTGGGTCTCTGGAACTTTTGTTCCGTGTTGCCGATGTATGTGATTGATCCTCACCGAGGATCTGGGGCTGGAGCTCCGGCAGCAGAGCGGGGGATCCGTGTCTCGCCTGCTCCGTGTCCCGCTGGCCCCGGATCGCTGTC
>QUSF01000148.1:56082-106472 GCA_003676055.1 Chloebia gouldiae
GCTCCTCCTGCCGGGGCTGGCAGGGCTCTCTGGGCACGGCCAGGGCAGCTCCTCCTGCTCCTCCTGCCGGGGCTGGCACGGCCAGGGCAGCTCCTCCTGCCCCAAGCAGGAGCGCCGGCCCTTGATGCTTCTGTGGTTCTGAGGGAAAGGGGAAGGCAAAGCAAGCACACCTGTTTCTGCATTTACCTCAGGTGTATTCACAGGGTTCCCAGGTTACACCTACAGTCTTAATCCAAAAGCTGCCTGAGCCTTTTCAGTGTGGCTGCCCACCTTTAGTTTGACAGTAACCTGCTGCTTGAAGAAATAAAAAAATTGTTTAAGTCAGCTTCATACTGCAAATAGGGTTATTCATGAATGCCTCACACATGGTTACTCAGATGATCTCTATGTTTCCAATATCTACTTTGAAATGAGTATTAGTAGTTTGTTCTCTTTCAATAATATTTTGAGTATATTAAATTAAATAATCCTGAATTCTTCATGCTATAAACTAACCACCATATTATTCAGGTGGGTTATGGAGAGTTGATGTGTGTCACAATCAAAATTTTTGTTGTTTAGATGTAAATCCAACATGCCAGCTTGGCAGAGGGAATATACTTAGTGTGTTTTGGGGAAAGGTTAGTAGTAAAAATAGTAATTTGGGCACTGTTAAACATGCAGAATTTGGCTTTTCAATATTTCAGTTCAAATTAAGGAAGGAATGAACTGCAAGAAAAGCTTTTTTTTTGGCCTGAATAATAAACCTGCTACCAGTAATTAAACCCATTAATTAAAATGTGCAAAATCTCTTTGTGGCTGAACTGAAAAGGGCAGTTTTGATTTGAGCTGCAGAATGGTATTTAATGTTGTGCTTGGGGCTTCTTGTAAACTGTTTGAGGATGGCATTGCACGTGTCCCTTGGGATATGAGGGAGAGGAGGGAGCTGGGGGATTCCTCTGCTGTTCCTGGGGGATGCACCAGAGCTGTGCAGCTGTGGGTGGGTTTTTGGGAGGATCCTTTCCTGTTCCTGAATCTGAACTCAAATCCTGTAAGACATTGAGGCTCTTCTATGAAGGAAAACAAAAAAATTCTCATACTCTTTTTGTTTTCTTGATGCTTTGTAACTTTTTCGGTATACTTTGGATACTTGACATGTGCTGTTTCTTCCAATCTTCAGTTACTAATATTTAATTTACTACCAGTGTTTACTACTGTCCTTCACTTCAAAGACAATTGGAAGACCAATTGGAAGACCAATTCCAAAATTTTGGAAAACCAAAAATTTGGTTTTCCTTTCCTTCAGTGTCATTGAATAATCTTTGCCTTCCAAATCTGTTCCAAAACTGTGTCTAGACCGGACTTACAGACCAGAAATGCTTTTCCCCTTTTGAACCCAAGGACAAAATTTGCTGTTTCTGGGTGTTGCATTACTGCTCTATCCTGATAGATCTGTTGAGGATCTTTGCAGCAGAGTCTGGAATTGATGTAGAGAAGAGGAGCAGAGAGCCTCTCCTAGAGGAGCTGAGGAAGCTCGGCTGGCTCAGCCCTAGAGGATGAGCCAGGCCGTTGATTTAGCTGCATTAACCTCAGATTTTTCTTTTTCCATCCCCATCATGCATATTGCTTTTCTTCTCCTATTAACTGTTTTTTTTTTTTTTCTGGGTAATGCCGTGTTTAAACAACACAAATCTTAAGAAAATAAGAACAAAACCATGTCACGATTTGTCCAGTCATGCACTGGGAAAGGTGAGAGGGCTTGACTGCAGAACTGGACCTGAATATTAACTGAAGGTGTTTGTATGGGGTCTGTGGCTGTGTTTAGTCATATGTGCAGCCCTTCAAACAGAAGAATGATGTGGTGCCTGCCCGGGGGAGCTTGGGGGGTAATGAATTCCCTTTCGTAAGCAGTCCTTGGTGCTTTCTCTGTGTGAACAATACATTGGAGAGGTGGCCTGAGGCCTTGCAGCAGACATCTGTCGACCCAGAGAGAAGGGACACTTGCCTGAGCACAGCCAGTGCTGGCTTGCCCCACTGCCAGCCCAGTCTTCTCTGAAAGGTGAGCAGCCTGTGAGCCCTTTGCTGGTTCTGGACGTGGTGGTTGAGGAGGTCCATGCACAAACAGCTCCATACAGTGCTGAGAGTGCCCTTGGCCAGCTGTGCAGGGTCCATCCTTCTGTGTGGGTGACTTGGAGGTCTGGAAGCACGATGTGCCGGGTGCTAGGGGAGTGTTACTGTACTACTTCTTCTCAGTACAGGTTCTCCTGGGTGCTCCTGTGAGCTGCACAGCAGCTCCTTCAGCTTCGCTGCGTTCCCTTTGCTCAGAGAGACTCAAATACAGTCCTGGCTTGTGCCAGGCTGTGGCAGTCAGAGCCTGACTCCATGGCTGCTTCTGTGAAGCACTCCTGAGCTGGCATTTGTGGCTTGTCTGGTGCTTCTGCCCTTCTGCAGTGTCTGTGTACATCAGGACTGCATGAGCACTTACTGCTCTCAGAAACAGGGCAAGGAGAGCTGTCACCCACAAGTGCTTCTGAGGTGTCTGGGCTTCAAGCTGTAATTCCACACTTGAGATCTCATTTGTGGGCCTGTAGCCATCCCTTGCAGCCTCCTTTCACAGAGCCCTGGGGCATCCAGACTTGGATAGTCATCAGTGTGACATGCTTCCTTCTTCAAAAATAAGTAGAGAGAATTGTTATTGAAATAGATCTGTGTCCCCGAGTATCTGTTCACAGCAAAAGGACTGGTGTGTTCTGAGAATCAGTGGCTCTTGGGTCCTCTTCACAGTTTGGAGCCAATCCAGTGTGTGACAGGATTGTCATTAATGAATGTGTAAAACACTTAATTAGATTGGACTTTGTATCAAACGGTTCAACAGTTACTTCCCAGCCTCCTAGGGCAGATGAGCACTGGTTGGTTCTGGAGGTGGGGACAGTAGGAAAGCACTTGTGTGGCTGGATGTTCTGGAGCCATGTAGCTGAGATCTGATAAGGTCTGGAATGTGAGGGCTTTGCACATCTGTAGGAGCACAATCCAAGAGCTTCAGCTGGGGTCATGGATGAGTCTCCATCCATGCTGGAAGGAAAACCAGGAATCCTTGGAAGGTGAATACGGCTGGTGACTCCTGGAGATGAGATATCCGGGGTCATTTGGGCCGAGTTGGTGTCTGAGTGCAGGAGTGCCCAGCAGTGCTGCTTTACAGTCTCACTGCTAATGACCCCAGGGTTAACCACAGCAGTGGGCGTAGTCGTGAGGCTGTTTCCTTCACTGGCCTTGGGGTGACCTGTTATCCCATTCTGCACAAAGTTAATTGTGTTTGAAAGAAAACACAATTTTGTTCCCATCATTTTCAGCTGGAGTGACAGCATTCCAATTCTCCTGAAGATGAGCCCCATTAGGAAGAGATGTCTTATGCGTTGGGATTTTTAGCTGATTGCCTTGAGGCTTCTAAATAGCACCATATTCAGATTTGAAAGAAAACAAAGAATTCGGTTTTCTCTCTTTTTTCCTTACCTCATGGAAATGTAACCTCTGTAGAAACAGATGTAAATAACCATTGTCCAACATGACAGTTTCTCATCTTAGTTATTTTTGCTTTCTACCCTTGGCATTGATATTTTTAAACAAATGAAGATTATCTGCTATGGAAATGCAGATCTCTCACAAACAAAAGTCTCCCTGTATTATTGCTCCTATTTGGGAAACAAACATTTTCAATTACGAATAATGCTTAAAAAATAGTTTACAGAGATTCTACCTCACTTGATAAACACATTATCCCAGAGAGTGTACCAGAGATGATCATAATTGGAGGGAGGCAAATATTTTTTCATGCACATTTAGAAGGTTTTTGATTGTGCTCCAAAGATGATGCTTAAATTAATGAGTGGTGTGCTGTGGTGGGGAGGAAAAAAAACAGAGTGGATATTAGCTCTGATGAGAAATGAAGCAGTTTTTGAACTGCATGTGTTTTTAGCTTGAGAAGTGAAATAAAATTTCTTGTGCTTTTTAGAGAACCCTGCTAAGCATTTTGCTTTGATCCTGGGTCATCAAATTGGATAATTTTCAATATTTAAACTTCAGTAATTTTGATTTACCCTTAACAGTGTTTAATGAAAACACTTCTGTTTTATGAAGGTTGCTGAGATCCTTGAAGCTTAATGATCACAATTTTAAAGAGGAGCAGTCGCCAGATTTCAGCTCTGAAGTTTCCCAGCCACTTTAGAACTGGGAATTGTCCGTTTAGATTTTTTTTTTTATATTTTCTAGGGAATTATTGAACATAGGATGTTCTGTGGCACAGCCCAGCACAAGCAGGTTGAGTGCAGGTGAAGAAGGGCAAAGGAGCAGGTTTGGATGTGTCCTCTGCAGCCCTTTGCACTCGGGTATCAGCCTCTCCCCTGCTCGGCGTGCGTGTCCAGTGACACAGCAGGCTGGAACTGGGCAAGAAAACTGGTTCCAAACTGGGCAGATCTGTGATTAGGATAAAGCAACATCAGCTGGAGATCATGAGCATCTGATGGCTTCTTTATCATCCTCCTCTTTTCACTTATTTTTAATTTCTTCAGCCTCATGAATTCAATTCCCTGTGCACAGTTTCCATGAAAACAAGGTATTTAGCTGCAGTATTTCTTCCTGTCTAAGGAAAATCTCATCTGCTAAGTACATCCCATAAATAATTCTTCCACAGGCCTTCTTTTCTCTGCTCACCATTCTTCCAACCCAGAACTTTCATTTCACAGTCCATTAAGTCATGTCACAATTTTCATAGAGCCAAAAAAGGACAAAACCAAACCTGTTCACCTGACTCTGGAAGAAGTAGCTGTGGTGAAGTCAGAAAAAAGCGACATTTTCTGAAGCTTGGTGGGCACTGTGATTATTTGAACTGTAAATCAATAATATATCTGCACTTCATTAAATTCAGCAGTGAATACTGCAGAGAATGTTCCTCAAAACTGTCTGGAGTTAATGAATTTTTAGATGCTGCTGTCAGCTGGGAATTACCTGAGCTGTGCTGGTTTATTCCCAGTGCAGAGCTGCTGTTCCACTGCATGGATAGGTTGCTGCCTTTGTATCTGGTCAGTTTTTGTATGTGTTTGCTGTAGGTACAGTGACAACGGGCAGGCTCGGGATCACGCTGGGCTGTGCAGTAGTGTGCACACATACCTGTAGCCAAAAGCGTGTGTACAAACTACCTGGGTTTACACAAAACCACCCAGTGATGCCTTTCTGATGTTAGCAGTTTCTCCAGAAACAGCTGAATCGTCTATTTTCAGGTTTTCTTCGACTGTCAGACTCCAAAAAAGGAAAAATGGTTCATTTTCCCAGAAATGGGTAAATAACCCCATTTCCCAAAGGTTCTTGTACTGTAACCCCTGAAATAGTTTGTGTTGTCTCTTTAGGCAGCAGTCTGAGCTGTGCAGTTTGTAACTCCCGGGGTTCACCTGGTTTTGGTTTATCAAAGAACACCACAGCCAAGGTCCTCTCATGCCTTTTAAAAGGTTCTGCAGGTTGAGGTGCCTCCTCTGCCAGTTTGTTCAGGATGTGTTACATTTCCTCTCTGACTAAGCTTGGCTGTGGGCGATGCTGGCAAGGTGCAGTGAGATCAGTGCCTGCCTTGGACACAGAGCCAAAGGGAAGCCCTGGGGGCTCTGCCAGGGAGCTGCTCCCTCCCTGCTGTGCTGTGCCATTCTCATGGGTGGGAGGGTTCCCTTGCTGCTGTCCTGTGCCACCAGGGTGGCATCCACACGGTCCCCTGGGTTGGAATGGGATGGCATCTGTGTCGCAAGATGTGCTGCCCTGCTTGCATGTTTTGTAGTTTAATTGGATAAAAGCCACGGTGTATTGCAAGCACATTCAGATCAAGTCAGATGTGAATGTATTCCAGCTGTTCTGGAATAATTTGTGTAGAAAGGAGCCTGGAGAGAAGAGTGCTGACAGCCAGCACTGTTAGTCTCAGTCTGGGGTTGAAGTGTAGGAGAATGAAGTAGCCTGAGGGTCACACAGGCTGGGCTGTAACCTGCCCCCCCTACCAAGGGTTCCTTACACATAGAACTCACGTGTGTTAATCTCTTGTCCTGTGGAAAATGCATTTTGAGGCAATCCAGCAGCAAATTCCAGTGTCTCACCCCTTGCAGATGTCCCCTATGTGTGCGTTATGGGCAGCTAGGGACTGATCTTACCCAAGTTCTTGTGATGAGAAATGTCATGATGGAATAATTAAATACTGGGGCTCTAGGGATAGTCACTGGGGAAATTGTCCTCAGTGGCAGCTGCAGCTTTTATTAATAATTAAAGCTGTGCCTGCTGTGCTTTTCACTAAATTTGTTTCATTAATATTTTATTGTTTTAAAGAAATTAAAAAAAAATTGGTGAAGGTGGGAAGAGAGTCTGTTTCCTAAGCAACAGCAATGCACTTCTATGCAGTTATTTTTAAAGGCAGGTTGCTTCATCTTAGATTTGGAATCAAATTGCTGCATTGCTCTAGGCATCTGGAAAGCTGCTTTTCTTTATTTCTAATTGAAAGACAGAGCAAAACAGTTGCTGGGTTAAGAGCTGTTGTGATGGTTGCTAGACAGGAGCTAGACCGTGCTGTGCAGAACTCGTCCGTGCTGTCATCGCTCCCTGTCCCTGCGCCGCCCACAGTTCTGGGGTGTTCCCTGCACGGGTGCTCCTTCCCTGGCAGTTCTGGAGCGTTCCCTGCACGGGTGCTCCTTCCCTGGCAGTGCCACCAGCCTGGCTTCAGGGATGGTGTCAGTGCTGGGCTCCTGCTCCTGCCAGACCACAGCCTCTGCGTCCTCCACCCACCCTATCCTTGGAGCACAGGGGCACACAGAGCTGGGTCTTTCCCCTTGCCTGTGAATGAACTGGTCTATTCTTCATCCCTTTGTATGACTCTGTGGGTCATCTGCAGCCTCACTTCAGAAGCTGATAGACAAGGAAGGCTTACTTTTTTGATTAAATTTGTTGTGGTTGTTTTAATTTGTATTTCTCATTTCCTTACCCTGCAGCAGGTTACAGGATAGATTTCTGCTGCAGTCCTGCAAGGCTGGCATAGTGCAGTGCAGTATTTTACTGGTGTCCATCAGGGAATGATAGTGTGGTTCTGTGTGGCACATGTAAAGTGGGGTGAAAATACTCAGAGATTGCAGTTCATGTACTGCCATTCTGTGTACTTCACAAGGAGCTCGTGGCAGCAGCAGCGTAGACACATGCTGACATCACCTGATCCTGAGTTCTTGTCCGTCTGTCCGTCCCCCCAGCTCTGTTCTTGACCCACGGCTGCCCAGTGGCGGCGAGCAGGTGGTGCTGGCCGAGGAGGAGGCAGAAGGCAGCCGGGCCCGTAACGCTCTGTCCCCTTCCCGCAGGTGTGGTGGAGGCGTGTCTGCTGCACATGCTGAAGCGCAGGGCTGCCGGCTTCCTGCGCACCGACAAGGTGGCCGCGCTCTTCACCAAGGTGGGCAAGACCTGTGCCATAGCTGGAGACGTGTGCAGGAAGGTGCAGGAGCTGCAGCAGCAGGTGGAGAGCAGGTGAGGCTGAGCTCTGTTTATCAGCCAGGTCGATGCAGGGTGGGTTGCAGCGTGCTGGGACACAGACTGCCCCTGAGTGCACGGGGGCTTGTCCCGGGTGATGTAGCTTTGTCTTGCCAGTGCCTGTAGATGTTTGTGTCTGATCAAGCTGGCAGTGAGCAAAGGGACAGAGATGGGGAACTGAGGCTTTGGTGTTTCATTTTGCTTCTCACTACAGCAGAGGAGCACATTCGACCCACACACAGCAACAGAAGTGACTAATTACTGGAGAATTCAGAGAGGGCTCACAGTCTGGGATGGTGGGCCAGCTTGGACTGTTGGTGGGAAGGGAGGGGGTGGAAGGAGGAACTCAAGAACAGACATACTGGAAAAGCTGCTTTGGCATGCTCCTGCCAAACCAGGAACAAATTTCTAGGTATCATAGCAGAAACAGTTAAATTAATGGGTACAAGGAGTGATGGGAAGAAGGATGTTACAGGAAAGCTGTTCATTACATAGCGGACTTAAGCACATCAGAATCCTGGAGTCAAGGATTGAGGTTACTAAAAGTCTTAGACTTCTTGCTGGTGGTGAGTAGCAAAGTTAAAATTTTCTGTGTGGTTCTGTAGATGGAATCACAGTGCATGAGTGTTTGTCCTATAAGCTCAGGACAAGAGCATTTTTAATTCTGTTTGTAGACACTGCTGAGCCTTGAGAACTGTTTGCACATCGGAGGAACTTTTAGCCTCTGATCATTTTGCTGTAAAGAAGGGCTTTGCTGAGAGAGCTTGTCTTTAATTACTAACAATTATTTAAATTAGCACTTATATTTCTGTGTAATTTTCCGACATTTATCTTTATTAGACTTATAATTATCAGACTTTGTTATGTAGTTTTTGACAGATATGTACTTATTTTTTAATATATTTTTAATTTGGCCTACTGATACAGACAGAGATTTTATTAAGTTTAGTTTTTTAAATGCTGGGAAGAAGGATGCTTTCTACTGAAAATTCACCAGGCTCTCTCCTGGTTAAGAGCCCACAAAAACACCCTTCTAACCACCAGAGAACTTTGGTTGTATCCTCTAACAGAGAGGAGCAAATGAACTTAAATTGTGTGGTTTCTCTTGGACAAATTTTGTGTGTTTTTCAGCTATTAATAGCCACAGAATTTAAGTGCTGTAGAAAATACACACAGAAAATATACTATTGGGAAATACTGCAGGGAGTGGACTCACTCTGCTGGATGTATGGAATGAGACAGAAGGGCTGTAAGAGCCTCACTGTTCCTGAGGCTGTGGCTTAAGAAAACCCCTGTTTAGGATGCAGCTAAACACACCCAAATTGTTCTGGTGGCATCACGTGTCTTCCTTGCCTGTAGGGATGCTGGCATGGCCTCCTGTAGGACTTGGAACCCTGTCAGTGCAGGGGGGAATTACAGATCTCACCCAAACCGCCCCAAACAAATGTATTAACTCTGTGTAACTGAACAGTTTCTGACAGGGAACCCAAGTGCTGGCAAAGAACCTGAAGATGTCAGGGTTTCTTTCCTCATTGAGGCAAAATGGAATCATCTATTTTAAGGGGGAAGTTTTCTGGAAAAGACATTGAGGGGGTTCCTGTCCCCTCAGCCTGGGGCAGTGTGTGGAGAGCCAAGGCATGTGCCCTTGTGTTTTGCAGCCACCTTTCTCCTGCAGCTGCACTGGAGGATGGGTTTCACTGGATGGTGGAGCTGTCATCAAAAAGAGCAAATTCTGACTACTTTTATTTTATCACCTTTTGCAGGAAAAATCAGCCAAATGGGCAGGAACCCCTCAAAAGGCAGGGATCAACCACAAGCAAAACACCTGTCCTGACACCTCAGGCCATCAAGCACATCTGGGTTCGGACAGCCTTGATTGAGAAGGTGCTGGACAAGATTGTGCAGTACATTGTTGATAACTGCAGGTAAGGAAAGCAGCAGAAGCACAGGGATTTGCTGGACTGCATTTAGGTGTCTGCAGCAAGGGATTTAATCAAAAGTCTTTGGCAAAGCCCTGTGATGCAGGCTTCTGGTAAGATAAAAACCAGTTACACAGGCATTCAGAAAAAGATGTACTTTAGCTTTTCATCATTGACAGGCTTACAAAAAACATTAACAGGCATTCAGCTTTCCAGAAATCAGCTACAAACCTAACTTCAAGGTGCCCACCTTGTAATGGGACCTAGACCTTAGTGGAATAGAAATATCTTCTAATAGTTCATGAGTTGAAAATAATCCTCTGGAACTTAGGATGTCAGGGAGGAAAATGCCTTTTGTAGATGAAAGAAAGGAGAATTAGAACAGGAGGAGCTAGTGACGTAAAACCTTAGGGTTGTGAAAACAGGTTCTTTAAATCATGTTTCCTTTTTAGAAAAATCAAGCTTTGTGTGAAGTGAAAGTCTTCCCTTGCAAAACCAGAGAAGAGCATCAATGCTCTATGAATGTATTCCCCACGGACTCCTTAAGAGGCAGAGATGAATCCTCTCAGTTCTGTTCTTGCTTCCTGCTGCCCAGCATCAGCTGTGGTTTGCCAAGGAGTGGCTCTCAACTCCAATCCTTCCTGCCCTCCTGTAACCCACAATACAGAAGACTGAATGGGGCACACTGAGGACAGCCTCCCATAAAAAGAGAAAGGAAGGGACCTTGAAGCTTGGTGTGGACCCAGAAAGGAAGTTTGCTGGCAGGGGTGCTCTTGTTGTTCTGCACTAGCAACACATTCTTGTTTATCCAAAGCCAATGGGTCTGAACAAGGATGAGAGCTACGGGCAAAGCAAGGGCAAATTTCACAGTATTTTCCAAGTTTGTGTTACTGTTTTCCTTGTCATCAGCTTTGTTTTCATTATGTATCTTGCCACTAAAAGCAAGAGAATGGAAGAAAGGTCTTTGTGCTGTTCAAGCAAACTGTTGCTCTGGGATATGTAATGGCAGCTTGGATTTTATGAGCTGTGTGCAGAAGAGGCAGAGGGAGGGTTGGCCATGTCCCAGAGACAGTTAATGAAAGCATTTTAGTCCACTGCCTCAGTGTCTGCAGATACATGGGTACAAGGGGTTTTAATTTCTTTTCCACATAATCCACAGGAGACACATCAGGGGAGTTTGCTCTCAGTTGTTTTACCACTGTGTGTTGTAGATGTTCACCTCACTGCCTTCCCCATCGTTCAGATGAGTTAGGATCAGGTCCTTCATTGCAGGTGTGTGATTTTGAGAACCTGACTCGTGAATAAAACAAACCTTTTCATAAGGCTTGTTACCGTGCATTTTTGTGTCATTACTGCTCGAATGCTCCATGTTCACATCCTTCAGCTGTTCTGTTCTGGAGGAGGAGCAGGTGCTTTAGAGTTTGAGCCCCATCTAGTGAACAGACCACAGAGGACAGTGGCATTCAAGAACTGTGAGTGGATTTTTTTGGCCATGTGGTTTTGTAAAGCAGCTTTTTGTGCTGCAATGGCAAGACTTCGGGGTCACTGCAAGAGCAATGTAGCAGTTCATAGTTCTTCACAGTGTTTCAAGATGATCCTTCACAGATGGAAAACTTGTTTCAGAATGTGTGGATTGTTTTGTCTCTGTGGAAAATGGACAAAATTGCTTGCAGAGAACTATTGTTGTTCCCATATTGCAATTCTGCCCAAAGTCCCAAATCAAATATACTGGGTAAACACAATGAGCACAAGGCAAGCTTCCACCTCTCCAAACTCAGCTGGAAAATAGATGAGACAGAATGAGCATATCAAGAGGCCCATTGTGTTAGACCTGTAGCTAAACCCGAGCTTTGAAATGGTTCATACCAACTACTCTTTTTAACTGAGCTCTGATCTTTTATTCGTAGTAAATACTATGAAAAGGAAGCTTTACTGGCAGATCCTGTTTGTGGCCCAATACTGGCTTCTCTGCTAGGTGAGTTCTTGCAAAGTTACTTTTTATGCTGAAGAAAGTAAATTGTTTCTTAAGGCATTTTGTATTATGACAGTGTTACAAGAGGTGAATTTTATATTTTGTATATAGTTAACTATTTATAATAGAGCAACGGTGAAGTTGCTTACAAGACCAGAAGAGACTGATCATCTGCTTTTAATAGTAGTTATTGGTTGGATTAGAAAACAGAATGGGAATGGATTTTTACTGAATGCTTGCTGGCAGTTTGTAGCTGCTAATGCTGCTGTGGCAGGGTACTGTGTCCTACAGGAATACTCTTACACAACCCTGGATAATAGGAGTGATACATTATTATATTGTTGTCTGTATTGTGGGCTGATCCCATAGGATTGGTGACCATTATTATTCACTTGGCTTGAGAAGGAAATCTGACCTTCAGTGCTCAGCCAGCAGGGTAGCACTGAGTATGTCTCTGAATAGGCTCAGAAGGTTCCTCCCTTGGTCTCTTTTCCCAGTTGGACCGTGTGCTCTGGAGTACACCAAGCTAAAGACAGCTGACCACTACTGGACAGACCCTTCGGCCGACGAGCTGGTGCAGCGGCACCGGATCCACGGCGCTCACGGCCGCCAGGACTCCCCCTCCAAGCGCCCAGCCCTGGGAGTAGGTATTTACTGTGTGCCTGCCTCTGAGCTGGGGCACAGGCTGCTAATGCAAACAGCCCCATGAGGGAGATGCCTGAATCTGGAACAGCCTTTCTTCTGTAACGCAGCTTTATCACAGAGTAAAAGTCTGATTGGGCCACAGTGTCCTTTTATCTGTACATAGAAAAGTTTGAGATCCAGCATTAATTCTGTGGCTTTTGACAGTTGTGATCTGACCGGGTTGCTCACAATAAATTCTGAGCTGCCATGATCAGGGCTGAGTTGAGAGTCCAGGTGGTTTCTCTGCAAAGCCCCTGGCCGCACAAGAGTTGCACTGTGCAGAGGCCGAGCTGCTGTGCCGTGCCCTGCCTGACTGCCCTGGCTGTGTGTGCAGATCCGGAAGCGCCACTCCAGCGGCAGCACGTCGGAAGATCGCTTTGCTGCGTCGGCACGGGAGTACGTGGAGTCCCTGCACCAGAATTCCAGGACTCACCTTCTCTACGGCAAAAACAACGTCCTGGTGCAGCCGGTGAGTGTGGGCACTTTGGGGTGGAGCTGGGGGCAGAGCTGCGGCCTGGCAGGGGCTCGCTGCGTTCTGCTCTCAGCACAGAGCTGCCTCCTGCTCGGCTCTCCTGTGCTGGGGGAGATTTGGCACGGGACAAATGCTTTCACTGCCTGACCCCTGCCAATGAGCAGTGCGCCGTAGGCAGGAGCAAACATACTGGACTGTGTTTCATAAACCAGCTGACTGTGATGTGCTTTTTCCCCTCTTGCTAGTAGCAATATTGTACACCAGTACTTTTGCTGTTAGGGTTTCCCTCTGCTCTTCCCAGATACTGCAGCTATGGAACTTGCATGGCATAGAAAGACTGGAGCATATATTTTATGCAGATATTTTGTGCACTTGAGTCACCTGGGTTGTCTGTTTGTTGCTTCTGTGAACAGAAAGATGACTTGGAGGCAATTCCTGGGTATCTCTCCCTTCATCAATCAGCAGATAGTTTGACATTAAAATGGACTCCGAACCAGCTGATGAATGGAACCCTTGGAGATTCAGAACTGGAGAAAAGGTACTCATTGCATTCAGGAAAGATGAGAAGAACTGTGTAACCTGCAGGGGGGCCCCAGGAAAGAGGAAGGGGAGGGGAAGAGGGAAGCAGAGGTTATACAAACCTGGTACCAGAATGTCCAGTGTGGAGAAACTAGCTTTCCTTTGCTGTTTACTTGACTAATAATTTACTTTCATTGACCAAATTTAATAAGCAGTTATTAACTTAGCAGAGTTATTTCTATCAGGTGCTTGGAACTGCAAGCACCATATTCCTGAATATGGAAAAAAAATGTTTCCTGCATTTTCCTTCCTTTTTAGTGTTTACTGGGACTACGCATTGATTGTGCCACTGAGCCAGATCGTCTGCATCCACTGCCACCAGCAACGTAAGCATAACCCTTAAGCACATTAAAAATACAGAAACAGGAGAGCCACTTGAATGATTGCTTTTCCTCCCTCAGTGTTGGGAGCACCTCTGACTAGTTCTGGCCATGTGGGAATGAGTGTTAAAATCTCCAGTCCCAGCTGATAGAGAATGACAACTGTATGAGGCTTTCATAGTTTGCCTGTATCTTGAGTTTCTTTAGGACTAAAGGGCTGATATCATCCTTAGATCACACTGTGCCTTACACAGGTTTATTTATGTACTTAGAGATGATCCCAAATAAAATTCACATAGAAGGTAAGAGCAGATAAGCTCTGATGTAACAGTGTGGACTCCCCTTGTCCTCCTTGCAGCAGAAAGCAGATGGACATTAGTGCTGGTGAGTCAGGATGGGACGCAGAGGCCTCCGCTGCACTTCCCCCAAGGAGGGCACCTCCTCGCCTTCCTGTCCTGCCTGGAAAATGGGCTCCTGCCCCGTGGCCAGCTGGAGCCCCCGCTGTGGTCCCAGCAGGGCAAGGTACTGCTTTTTCTGCTGAGCTCTTGGGTGAGGCTAGTGTTGACAGCTCTGATTCACAGGGTCTAGCACTGACTTCGAGCAGTTTTACGGTAAAGTAGGACACAAAATAACTCCATTTAGTCCAGTCTGCTTCTTACACATATGCTCTTTAAAAGTTGTTCATACCTTCATTACCCCCTTGAGCAATGAGCTGGAATCAAGTTGCATCAAGATACAAACCCACACAATAAAAATGAGGCTCAGATGAACTGGACAGAGCTGCTGCCAGAGGCTTGGGCTGCCCAGCTCCCATAGATTACAAGAAAAGGCTGGTTTACAGCACACAGAAAAGTAGTATTAAGTACCCCTAAACCACCAACTATATAAGACTCCACTGTTTTCTCCCTCAGCTCCTCCGAACATTGAAACTTTGGAGATTTAAGATGCCAAAGGTCTGTAGTATTTAGTTTGTTGTACTCTGTTAGTCACTCATAGCTGAATGTATGGAATTATTATTTTCTCTAGGGCAAGGTGTTTCCAAAGCTTCGAAAACGGAACAGCAACAAATCAGTGGACCTGGAAGAGATGCCAGCTGAGGACACATCCACGGACTATGTCTTCAGAATTATTTATCCTGGACACAAGCACGATAACAGTAAGTGCCTCTGTTCTGCTTTGTTTGGGAAAAAAAAAACAAAAACCAAATGAAAAAACAAATCAGGCATCTGAGAAAATCTTGGAAGTAATATCCTGGGAAGTACCTGCAGGTAACAAGCCACAGTTTTGTAAGGGGGTAAAAAAACCAAACCTCTAATAAATTTCACTGAGAGATAATTGTGATCATCAGGTACAGCTTAGATTTCCTTAATGCAGTGGGACTTACCTTTTCCACTCCAGTGGAAATGGAGTTGAGGTGGGGAATCTTACATTTACTCTGTGTTTTACAGAGCTAGTTTTCAAAATACTCCCCTGGGCTTGCAAACTGAGACTGAAGCAAAAAAGATTGCTTGACTAGCCAAGAGCAGTTTTGCTTCTGAAGTGAGGATATTTTTACTGGCCACAATGCTTGCTCATAATGTTGTTATTAGGAAAAAAACTCAACCATAAACCCTTAAAAGTACCCCAAGAACTCCCTGGGCTAAGTTTTCCTGGCTTGGAAGCACAAATTTAACAATGGATAAATAAAGGCCCTTCCAAGGAAACAAAATGAATTCCCAAGCACCAAACCACCTCATGTCATCAGTGAATACAAATTCCTTACATGCAAGAAGGCTTTTGAGCTAGTTCTCAAACAGCGTGTTCAGTTTTATTCCCCGTGGCAAAGAAGCAAGAACTTCCTGGGAAGATCAGACCCTAAAGTTTACAGGGGGTTTGGAGTTACTGCTCATACTGGGACGTCCTGCAGCTGAGAAAGCAGGAGTCTCCTCTGCAGCCCCCTGACCCAGGCTGCAGCGCTGGCTGGGCTTTGTCAGGGCTCCTGGGCTGGCACAGGTAAGTCTGTGCACACACCAGCAAAGCACCTCGTGCCTCGGCCGGCTGCAGGGCTCGTGGGCCAGGAGCTGCAGGTCCTGTGCCAGGCAGGAACTCTGCCTGCAGAGCCACACACACAGGGAGTGACGTTTGCTGTCCAGATGCATCTGGCACAGGTTTCAGAGACGGGGCCACAGCACTGCTAGGGCACAGTGAAGGACAGAAGCTAGCTGGAGCCTAGAATTCCCGTGGAGCTTTGCTCAAAAGCTCCTGCAGGTGGGAACTGGGATCTTTCTCCCTGGCTGTGGTGTGCCACGTGTGCTCTCACAGCCTGTGCACACTCAAAGGCTGGCCTCAGTTTGGTGGAGCATGCTTTGTTTCTGTAAGAAACTCAGTTTTCACACCCGTTTACAAGAGCTTGTGCCCTTGAGCAGAGGGCAGGATTCAGGTCCATTGTCTTTGCTGACCATGTCCTTTTGAGCTTTCCCACAGCACTGAGTTCTTTCTTCTTATGCTCCTCTTTCACTATTTTCTTTGAGCAGTAACTATTAACTACCACCACTTAGCTGCCAGCCGCTCTACCTCTGTTGACGATGATGAGGAGGAGGAAGATAAGCTACACGCAATGCTATCAATGATCTGCTCTCGGAACCTCACAGCTCCTAATAGGATGAAAGGTTTTTATCCTCCTCCCCCTGTGTCCCAGAGCTCTCTTGCAGCTCCTTCCACTGATGCATACAACAGTGTTGGCATTATGACAGGGAAAGACATTTTGCTCATGCCATGAGATCTGGAGATGGAGGTGACTGTGGAGAGGCTGGGAATGGGCTCAGAGCCTGTGGGGAGTGGGAATAGCATCTTCCCTGTCCCTTGGTGTGTGTGCTGCTGAGCAGCAAGCCTCCTCTCCTGTGGGGCTTCCTGCCCCACCTTCATAATTCATAAAGGCTGGATGCTAGCGCAGGTTCTCAGGAGAGAAGGAGGGAGTGTAACAGCTTTGTGAGCTCACAGGTAGCAGAGTATGCAGAGGAGGCTGTGTGGAGATGCAGTGCCTGTCTGGGGTCAGTGCTTTCATTCCACTTGCATCCATAGGCTGGGTGGGCTGAGAGGATCAGCTGTGAGCTCCACCATCCCTCCACAAATTTGTCATCTATTTCTTCATATTATTTAAGTTGGTATTCTCAAGATGTATGTGCATTTGACACCCAGTAGTTTAGCTCTGAATTCTGAGAAGTCCTTCCTTTCCCTTATAGCCTGGACTGGTGGGACTGACTGCAAGAGACATGCATCTCTGTACAATGCCAAAGTTCTGCGTTAGACAGGGTATGAGCAAGTGTTCAAGGAGAGCCTCAGTTCTTCTAGGCTGCCCACACACTTACCCCAGGGGAGAAGTCCCTGGAAATTGATAAAGCCCAGCCCGAGTTAATAAAGAGTTCTTGGAATGCATAGATGGAAAGAAGTTCCAAAAACAGTGTTTCCCTTGAAAAAAGACTCTGTTTTAGGAAGTTTCAGTGTGTCCTAATTGATTGTGCCTGGATATGGGCAAAAATGGGAAGGAAGACATTTAACTGCCACGTACATGTTAACCAGAAGGAACACAATTTAGGTTTTAGTCAGTTGATAGAACGTGCAAGTTATCCCACTAGAATGGCTGTCAGAGGTCTGCATTTGGTTATTGAACCTTGAAGGGGATGGTAGTTAGGGATGTGCCTGGGAATAGTCTGTCTGGGCTGCTGTCTCTCCAGCAGCCCCATCCCATAATGACAACACTGTTGTAGCAGGTTTGCCAGCCATCTGCTTTGACATTTTGCAACATGCTCGACTTTTGCATGTAGCTCAAGTTACAGATAACACCACTACAGTTAAATAAAAGATGCTGTTCACTCTAATTCTTCACTAATTCAGCTACCTTTCATCTGAATCTTTAGGTTCTGTGGGGTTCTTTCCTTGTTTCTCTAAAAAACAGAATAAAAAATTAGAACTGAAAAACCTAATTTTCCTGTCTACAGAGGGGAGGCAAAAACTAATGATCTAAAAATGTTTATCCAGTGGTTTTTATTTGAACCCAATAAGAAGCTGCAATAAAGACTGGGTCGTTCAGCTCCTTCCTGAAGAATTAAGGTGAAGAGCATTTTTGCATCACACTTTGTTTTGTGAAATGAAACACACATGA
Source organism: Chloebia gouldiae (assembly GCA_003676055.1). Taxonomy (NCBI): domain Eukaryota; kingdom Metazoa; phylum Chordata; class Aves; order Passeriformes; family Passeridae; genus Chloebia; species Chloebia gouldiae. The sequence continues at coordinate 73,679 of QUSF01000148.1, forward strand.
CTGCTTCCGCATGAGCCTGTGCTTTTTCTGTTAACAAATGGGTTTACTCCACTCCCCCCTCACCTCTGCCCACTTTCTAATAGGCACTCTTAAAATGCTTTGTGCTACCTTGATTTAAAATGCATGAGATGGTTTGGAATTGCCCCTACCCACCACTCAACAAATACCTGTTTTAAAAGCACGGCCCAGGGGACTGGATTTTGCTTGTAAATGTTAATTTAGTGGCATACTTTATGACATACATTATTGTATTTGCCTTAATTTTAATCATGGGTGAGCTGAAAGGCCAGTTATTTATTATAAACCAAAAACCCCACGAGTTCAAATGCCAGCTGGGAAGACTGAAGAGCTGAAGCCAGGCTTTCTGAAGGGAGCTGCTGATTTTTTGAGTTGCCTTTCTGAAGCTGGTTGAAAAGGCAAATAGATTTAGTAGAGCAGGGAATATGCAGGAAGCTGCATTGTACAGTTGGATCACATACTCCTGTAGAGAGTAGACATTGGAACTGTGCTAAGTATTTTAGGATCTGGTTCTGAGGAGGAAAGAAGCATCTTTTGAAAGTAACTGACTCAGTCTGCCTTAATTTCTTTCATGCTCCAGCTTTCACTCTGGCTGGGCCAGCAGTTCTATGGCTGATTCCAGGAACTGCAAAATGAAATTCTGAGGCCTGAATTAAATACAAGGTTGGGCTAGACTATCTCTTCTGGCCATAAATAACATTTCCATAATATTACACAAGAACCAGTTTAGTTCTTACTGCAGCACCCTTTTCTCTGTTCTCTTGAAACATGAACTGGGATGTGCATGGGCAAGAGAGGGGCAAATGGTGAAGGGGTTTGGCTTCCTGGGAAGGGACCCTGCACAGCATGCTGCAGGTCCAGAGCAGTGATTCTGAGGATGCTGCTCTCCTGTTTCTGGAACCGAGGCTCAGAGCCTGTTGAGAAGTGAAGCATGAACCATCAGGATGCACAGGACGAGGCGGGGGAGAGAATGGAAGAGGCTGATGTCCTTCTGTCTTCTCTGGTTTTTCCACAGACACCAGTGAGATGATAGAGATGCAAGGCTTTGGGGCAAACCTGCTGTCGTGGCAGCTGGAGCACTGCAGCCAGGGCTCCTCCTGTATCTCCTGTTCCATGGGCAGCTCTCCCTACGACATTCCCAGCTGCTGCACCTGCATCCACGACCGGTGAGCAAGCTGTGTGCATGCCACGGGTAAAAGCAGGAAGGTTTGAGTGTTGCAGCACTCAAGACAAAGAGTAGCAATTTTCAAATAACAATTTTCAAGTAGTTTCTAATATAGAAAGATGAAGTTAGGCAGCAAGAAATTTAGTTTATTAAAACTAACCTATTAAATTGTGCTCAAGTCACATTTTGATAGAAAAATTTCATCTGGTTATTTTGTCTAGTATAAAATACTTCAGCTCTGGGAACGTTATCTTTAACAAGTCATTAACAACTGAATGAAGGACAACAGTTCAATTTGACACAGACCTCTATAGTGCACCTGCAGCAGTTGTGACTGTGTGTGCCAGGGGGAAATGTGTCTGGGGCCAAAACATTGGTGGGGGAAATGCTTTAATAAGTGGAGTTTGGTATTACTGTGTCCTTTAACTAAATAAATCTTGGTGCAGAGAAAAAAATTGCTGTGTGTAGGATACAGGGATCAGCATGAAATTCCTGAGGCTCTCTGTCTTCACCACCTGCTCTTATCCTGTTGGTGCCTCTCCACAGAACTCCCCTAAAGATGTTGTGTGAAAGCATGAAGAGGCAGATCATTTCCAGAGCCTTTTATGGATGTAAGTGAAGCTTGTTGTATCTGGCCCACGTGGTGTCCATATATTTATCTAAACAACATGGGATGTTTGGCTTAGAAAGCAGTCTGACCCTAAATTCAGGGCGGTAGGGTGGATGTAACTGCAGTGCCAGTGTTTCAGTGTTTGTGGTTTGGCTGCTGGCACGGGAGGAGCGGTGCACGGTGAAGGCAGAACGCGGTTTTTACATGCTAGTGTAACACACGAGTGGATGCTGCTGGTCTGCGTGCCATCTGTCCGACCTCTGGCTCTGCTGTAATTGCTGATTCTCGCACGGTGCAGAGCGAGCTCGGCCCGGGCAGGGCTGTCCCGGGGGCTCCCAGGTGCCCCCAGGCCCCTGCGGCTGAGCTGTCCCCGCGCTGTCCCCAGGGCTGGCGCACTGCCGGCACCTGTCCACGGTGCGCACGCACCTCTCGGCGCTGGTCAACCACAGCATCGTGCCCCCCGACAGACCCGCCTGCGCCGCCGCCGGCCTCACCAAGGAGGTCTGGAGCAAGTACCAGAAGGACAAGAAGGTCAGTGACACGTCCCCTGCGTGTCCCTGCACGGGCTCCACGCGCTGCCCGCCTGCAGCGGGCCCCAAGAATGACTAAAGGTGTTTGACCACAGGGTCACTCCTCAGCTCGAGAGAGAGAGGCAGTTCTTACAGCCTCTTCTCTCCTCTGCTTCTCTGATGGTGGCAGAGATATAAATTATTATCAAAGCAACTGATCTGTTCAAATTCAGATTATTTTTGTGGAAGGCGTGACAGCCTACATTAGGCTGGATTTCAGCTAAGGTCCTGAAGGCTTGAGTCAAGCTGCAGAATTTATTTAGTGTCCTGCATGTATCTCACTGTCTCTGTACTCAGTGTGAGGTGTCTCTGAGTGTACCTGAGTTAAATGCTGATGTATTGCCTTCAACACCTCTTTCTCCTGGCCACTATAGAACTACAAGGAACTGGAATTACTCAGAAGAGTTTACTATGGTGGGGTCCAGCATGAGATTCGGAAGGAAGTGTGGCCATTCTTGCTAGGTCACTACAAATTTGGCATGGCCAAGAAGGAGATGGACCAGGTAAGCCATAGTTCCATGGAATCTGAGTTACATTTGCAGAGTAGGTTTTGTTTTCTGAATAGCAACTATTGGTCTTTATTACTATGTGATATTCCCAAGGGAAAAACACAACTAAAAACATTAGTAAAACAAGCTATTAGAGGGGTTTTGATACTATGTTTTAATGTCTGAATGTCACTAAATGAGAGTTCTCTCTTTCTTGAAGTCAGAGAACCTGCATTCAGCTCTCTCTGTGGCATGCACCTGCCCTGAGCACATCCTGTGTCCACAAATTTGTCACTTATACAATGGGGAGACATTGACATTTGGATGGGAATTTTACTCACCCCTTTTATATGGTGTGTTAGCTGAATTATACTTCAGCCTGCTCCTTGAGATAACTACCTTTTCTCCACGGTGCTGCATCTGCATGCACAGACTTTTTCTGGAGCTGGGAACAGCCCAAATGGACCCTCTGGAGTTACTGTGTGCTGGTAAAACATTGCTTTTCTGTGACATCACCCAAAGATTGGCTGACCTGTATGGAACAGTAATGAGGTTTGGCCTGGAATATAATTAACACATTAATCTGCTTTTCAGTTAGTGTTATTACCAGGGAGGTAGCACTCATGCAGTAGCTGATTCTCTTCTGGATTAAATTGATAAGGAGTGGTTTATATATCAAAACATTTGGCATTTGCTAACTTCCAATTACTTTACATGCCAAGGGGTAATTTATATCCCTGAGAGCACCTGCAGAGCAGAAGGGCAGCCTGACCTCAAGCCTTGCCATGGACAAATTGGTGTCTTGCAAATGGGGCACTAAACTAACATTGCTGTGGCAATTTGAGTTGTTTTCCTCACAATAATATTTAAAAGCCAGTTCTGAACACAGATGGAGAAACAGAGCTCTTCACTGTCCAAACTGGCTCACACTGCAGATTGTCCCCCCTGAATCCAGTCATCTCAGTAGATGTTTATTATAGATTTTCTGGTTGTAGTGTGTACATCAGGAATGTTCTACTGAGCACTGCTCCATTCTTTTTTTAATCTCAGATTTTCAAGAAAGGCAAGGATATTGGAGGTTTCTTGCATAGATTGCATTTTGCTGTCTCTGATCTCCACAAGTATAGGAACTATCAGATTTATGATCCATGTGTAAAAATAAAAGGTATGTCTGGAAATGAACAAAAGGACCCAGATGGTTCATTTTTAGAGTGGGAGATGTGAAGCCATGTCTCATGGATGCTAGCCCCATCTCCAAAGAGCACATGTATTCGTGCAGCCAGAACGTAGACATTTGGCAAGAAGAGATAAATAGTGGAGTACATATGATAGGAATTACAGTAAATTCATGCAGAGATGTTACAAGATAGAAAAGATCTGAGCTGCAGAACACAGGCTCCTACAGAAGATTTTTCTCCCTGAGTTTGAACCCTACTAACCCAGGCATACTCCAAATTTATCTGGCATTGTAATGAGCTACTCAACACCAGTAGTAAACACAAGTAATAGCTGACTCCTCAAAAGAATAGGTTGTTGGAGACTGAAGCTTACACTGAATTTAGGAGTCTGTTAAATGAGAGACATGAAAAGAGTCATAACAGCTGCACATATAGGAAACTCACTGTGTCCTTAACTGAAGTCATTGCAGGTGATTTATCATCTTTGTCTTCTGATGGTATTTTTGCACTCCCAGAGGTGGCTGTCCTCCAGCCCTCCACTAACTGTTGTATTTTATGATTTATGACTCGACAGCTACCTCAAGTGACAAACAGCCTGCAGCTCTTAGCAGGAACACTCGGGTAGCAGCTCAGCCAGCCGAGTGCAGAGCCTGGAGCCAGCTCACAATTGTGGTTTCTCTTCAGCTCTTGACAAGTGACAGACTAGTAAAATTGCTACATATTCTATAATAGCTCAAGGGGGTTTCTGTGTCTGTCTTTCAAAAGAGAAAGCCACCAGTGACAAAGATGTGTTTTATTCCTGTGGTGCCCAGTGCGGGTGGATTTGGCCATGCACAGGACGGGGCTGTGGGAGCTGGGATTCCAGAGTTTATCCCGGGGTCTGACTCTGTACAGGCTGGTGTCTATAAACCTGTGACCTGGAATTCTTCACAAGGGCTGCATGAGAGGTGGAACAGAGGAGTTGGAAGGGGGTTTGATGGAATTAGGGATGATGCAGGTAGAGGCAGCACTTACTCTGTAGATGGCATCTGACTTCTGTGTGAGGTTTCACATGACATCTTTGGTTCTGTCCTGGATCACTGCCACAGTGCTGTTGCTAGTGTATGCACCTGCTTATATGGATCCTTTCTGGTTTAATACCCAACACCTGACTGCTCCTCTCCAGTCACAGGGATGTGCTGCTGCAGCAAGAGGGCCTCTGCACCCTTGGGCTTTCAGTCTGAGACCCTGCAGCTGCCCTAGACCTCTCCCTCCTGCTTCCTCCAGCGTCAGCGGCTCCTGGCAAGGAGGGCAGTGTCTCAGGACGTGTCTCTGTCTGCAGGTGGACGCAGACATTGCTCTCAGGTACCAGAAGGTGATGGCTGAGTGGAAGGCCTGCGAGGTCATTGTGAAGCAGCGAGAGAAGGAGTCGCATTCAGCCACGCTGGCCAAGTTTTCATCGGGCAGCAGCATTGACAGCCACGTCCAGCGGCTCATCCACAGGGACTCCACCATCAGCAATGATGTAGGTATCCCCTTCCCACTCACTGCTGGAGTGGGCAGCCCCAGGAGGCAGAGGTGGAGGTTAGCACAGCTCCTGAATCCTGGGCAGAGCACTCCATGTTAGAGTGAAGAGCAGGTCTGAATTTTGGGCAGTGTACAGCTGTTGTCAAGCAGGACACGCCTGAGGGGCTCTAAGGTTCACCTAGGAAGGCAGGTCCCCCCTCAAGAGGAAGAGCTCTCCAGATCTGTCCCTTGTAGGGCCTTCGGTCAGACCCAGCAGAGGGCAGATGGCCGCGGCTGTTGAAGGTTGTGCTGTGTGGTTTTGCACAGGTGTTCATATCTGTGGATGAGACGGAGCCGGCGGAGCAGCAGCCCAGGGGGCAGGAGGAGCCCCCGCTGACGGCGGCGCCGGCCCCCGCGGCCGCCGAGTTCGACTCGCCCGACTCGGGGCTGCCGTCCTCCAGGAACTACTCGGTGGCCTCGGGCATCCTGTCCAGCATCGACGACGGGCAGGGCGGCTCCTTCGAGGACGGGGCTGAGGAGGAAGGCAGCGCGGAGCCGGGCGGGACTGAGGCGGGCACGGCCCGCGCGCAGAGAGCCAAGGCGGTGCTGCAGCCCCAGGACTCAGAGGAGCAGCTGAGTTCCCAGGTGGATTATCTCACAGACGTCGCCTCGGTCTGCGCTGCGTCCTACACAGTAGGTCCCAATGAAGTGCCATCGTCTCTCTGAACTGCATTGCTTTCTGAGCACACCCTGGTGCTTTTTCAGATAGGACTTAATGAGAGAGTCCCAGACTGCAGCTGGTGGGATGATAACTTGAGGATTTTTCCATCCAACTCTTTTCATCTGGATTTTGAGCTAGATTGGAAATAAGGCTGCAAGAAAAAATTGTTGTTTTTTTTTTTTTTTAAGTAGGAGGGAAAGACAATCAGTGTGGTACATTTCTATCAGTTAGAACTTTCCAGTGCCTGAGGGTATGGACAATATCCTGTTTGTAAGATTCTAATGTTACTTAAATCAAGCTAAAACCTCCATCTAGTCAAACTGAACCACAACCTAAATCTAGATTCAAGATGCCACCACATCAGTTACTCTTGCTGTCACACAGCAGCATAGTTCTTGCCTCTCTCTGCTGAAGTTATTTAGCTGGAAATAGCCATTTGGAAATAAGACCGTTTTGGCACATTTCCCAGTGAAAACAAATGTGTTTTACCTGGCATTTTTGACAGCAATTGAGTATTTCGATGCCCTCATCTGCTCAGAGTATAATTGTATTGTTTCTCATTTGGTGATTCTCAGAGCAAATTTGCACAGAGTCCTGGGAATGCTGTAAACTTGGCAGATCTAACTAAAACTTCTCTGTTCTAGATAGAGTTATTGGACACTGTTGCCTTAAATTTGCACAGAATTGATAAAGATGTCCAGAGATGTGATCGGAATTACTGGTATTTTACTGCTGAGAACCTGGAGAAGCTCAGAAATGTCATGTGCAGGTAATGAGTTTGTAAACCCAACTACTTTCACATTTCTGTCACAATCCATAAACTAATCTATAAACTATAATAATATGCAAATAACAGTCAATAAGAGTTCTCACTAAAGACTTTAAAACAACTTGCCAGAAGGTGGAATAGGCAGGATGGCAGGTTAGAGCATGGGTCCAAGTTTGGAATGCAGGTTTGAGGAGATTTCTCAACTGACAGACCCTATTTTAGAGAACTGTTCCTGATCAGGATGATACCTCCATGCTCAGAGGGCCACTTTATCCAGGCAGCAAAGAGTAAAGGGCTGTGAAATACTCTGGGAAGTGTCAGAAGGTTGAGACTCACACCTTCAGCAGCTTAGGATTTGATCTCACATACGGAATCAGCCTTCAATACAAGGATTTCTTCTTTCCACAGCTATGTCTGGGAACACCTAGAAGTTGGTTATGTCCAAGGCATGTGTGACCTCCTGGCTCCTTTGATGGTTATTCTTGACAATGGTAGGAAGGGTTTTCCTTTGGGACATGCTGGTATCCTTAGTGAGGTCTTTCCTTAGAAATGCTGTTTCAGAAGGAGCTGTCTGCATTAACCAGGGCTGGGTCACCAGCAAAAGCAAACCTGCTGCTCCTGATTTGTGTTTTCTCCACCTGTGGCTGTTGAAAAGGCTAACATTAGTGTCTTGGGGCTGCCCTGGTACTCATTGACTTCCAGATTAAATTTTACCAAAGTTAGTAAAATTACTGTGTTCTGGTAGTTGCTGATGCTAAAGTCAAGGGCAGGCTGGATTCTTTGAAACATAACTAGCAAAAATGGTCCAGAGACAGGAACCAACCTCTCTTTCATCTAAATCCTGGGATTCAGAGAACAGCCAAGGGGAAGCCCCTGTTTTTCCCAAGCCCTGCAGTTCTGTTATTTTGGTTCAAGAAGTCCCACAAATGCCAGCACTGAGTGTCTGCCTTGTCCCTGCAGATCAGCTGGCCTACAGCTGCTTCAGCCACTTGATGAAGAGGATGAGCCAGAACTTCCCCAACGGAGGTGCTATGGACACACACTTCGCCAACATGCGCTCCCTCATCCAGGTGAGTCGGGCTCAAGGGTGTCTGACAGAAGACAGGCCTGGGGCAGAGGCCAGGACTCGCCTGATGCCACACAAAGGGTAAGAGCTCCAAGCAGTGGGGCTCAGGTGTGACTTCAGAGCTGGCCAGGAGGAGTTGGAAGTGGATTTGTAGAGTTACAGCCTGAGAGCAGGGGTGGAGGTGGAGATGGACATTTGCCACCTGTTGAAAATCAGTAGGATCTTCACCTTGTTCCTTGGCCCTTTAAAGTCACGGTGAAGAGCAACTGTGACTCCTCAGCTCAGCTCTGAGTCAGGGCACCCAGGTCACAGCAGTGGCACACACAGCTAAGGGCTGTTCTGTGCTGAGCAGCACAGTGGGAGTCCAGCACCTCTGACCTTGGCTGCTTTCAGACCACATCCTGACAGCTCATGTTTTCCTTTCTAGATTCTGGACTCAGAACTTTTTGAATTGATGCACCAGAATGGAGATTACACTCATTTTTACTTCTGCTATCGCTGGTTCCTGCTTGACTTTAAAAGAGGTAATAATATTCTGTGCCTGTAGTTAGGGTTATTCTGTGCCTGTAGTTTAGTTTAGGGTAGAACTGTAACAGCTGTGTGTTTTGGTGTGAGTGTCTGTCAGGATGGTGAATGGCAGCTGGAGAGTTTGTAGCCAGGAAAAGTAATGCAGCTCTGAGACGAAACTTTACTGGAATGAGTCCAGGCTTAGAAAGGGGAGTTGCAAATTCCTGATGATGTGGTTGAAGCCAAGTTCCTGCCCAGTGCAAATGCCTGTTTGCTCAAGAAGGTGATCCCACTCTTCTGTGAGCTTTGATACCTCCTGTCTCGTCCTTGTGGTAACAAGGAGCAGCTCAGCAGCAGCTGAGGAGCTGCTGTTCTCAGAGTGAGGTGCCCTGTATGGTGTGGGAGCCCCTGATCCCGGGTCCTTGCACAAGCACACTCCAGCAGAGTGTTGGTGCTGACAGCCCCGCTGCAGAGCCACATAGACCTGGACACACGTTCAGACCTGCAGCTGTCACGCAGCCCTGTAGGACAGCCCTGTGCTGCTCTCACATGTCCCTGTGGTTCAGGGACCTTCCTGGGCTTGGCTCTGCACCACCCCACCTGCAGGCTGTGGATGTTGTTCTTTAAGCCAGTTCTGTGCCTTACATGCACAAGTGACAGGAGTTGGCTGAAGGAGGGGGAGAGGAAAAGGAGGAGTCTGAGTAAGGCCTGTAGACAGAGGTGAGAGAGGAGGGACATGGTCAGTTGAATAATCAGATGCTCTTGTAATGTTTATTCCCATTCAGAATTGTTGTACGAGGATGTATTTACAGTGTGGGAAGTTATTTGGGCAGCAAAGCACATCTCTTCAGAACATTTTGTCCTTTTCATTGCCTTAGCACTTGTGGAAGTTTATCGAGAGATTATCCGTGATAACAACATGGACTTCACTGATATCATCAAGTTTTTTAATGGTAAGAGCTGTTTTGATAAAAAGCAATGAGACTTTGCTCCTTCTCCCTTCCTGAGACTGTCTGGTGCAGTTTTTGTTGTGACAAACCCATGATCATTTTAAGCTCTGAGTCTCAGTGCTAGGTCCTGCAGCACAAGGGATTCATCCATGTCTTCTGTTTTTAATTCTCCAAAACCAACCCCCTGGAATGTACCAGGATTGCTGCTTGTCACAGTAATCAATTATTGCTAATGCCACATGAATATCAGTGCTGGGCAGGTGCTGACAGTTCAGATGTTTGTCTGTGTCTCCTAGAAATGGCTGAGCACCACGATGCTGCAGAGATCCTGAGGATAGCCAGAGACCTTGTCTACAAAGTGCAGACACTGATTGAGAACAAGTGACCATGGACAGGCTGTCCCTGGGGCCTCGCTGTGAGCCACTGGATGGAGCATTCCTTGCACTGTAATTCCAAATGGTGTTTTAATTGCATCTTCCATGTAATGTAATAAATTGTGAGGAGATAGTAACAGACTTTTAAAACCTGAACTTTCCCTTCACCAGATGAGGTTGGTGTTTGATAGTCCTTGTTACACTGACTTTGTATTTCTAGACAAAATCTTTTTGCATTCTCTATTTCCCTCTCTAGAAGCCATCTGTCTACATCTTTGTGATGCTGAAAAGGGGGGATTTGACAAACTACAACATTTTTATTTTGACTTGCTGCACCTGTAAAGCTTGGATGCACCTTGTGTGCTCTGCCAGAAGCTGCCGTGGAGCCAAGGCTGGGCCCACTGCTCAAGCATTGGATGGGGTCCTTGGAGGAGCTCGGTCCTGGCCTCACTGTCTTTGCCTTGAACATGGAAGAGAATGTGTCTGAGCTCATATTTGGGTTTGTACTTAGCAGTGATTAAAGCTGATAAGGTTTCTGGCTGGGAGAATGGCCTTAACCTAAGTGCCACAGTTGATGGGAGCAGTGAGGAGCTCATGAGCTGAAACAGCAGTTTGGCCTTGGCTGACTGACTCTCACTGCTCAGTGTTCATGGCCCACACAGCCCTGCCTTTGTTTTGCTTTGCAAACTGACCCTGACCCTGTGACCACTCCCAGCTGCCAGGCCCTGCTGGGTGTTGCTCAGGTGAGCAGGTTCAGCCCACAGACAGGACCCTGCTCCCTGGGCTGTGCAGGGCCATGGATTCACATCCCATGGAGAGCAGATGGCAGTGCCCAGCCTCCCCCAGCTCCCTCACTGTACACTCCTCCTCCTCCCTGCCCTGCAGAGCTTTCAGGGGGTCCTGCAGACACAAAGCAGGTGAAGGAGCTGGCGTTCCTGGGGGCTCTGATTGCTGCTGCAGCTCCTGCTCGGGTGTGGAGCCCTCCTGTGCCCCAGGACAGTCTGTGCCCCGGCCCCCTGCCTGGCCCTGTGTGTCTGTCTGTTCACTTGAAAACTGGAAAAGTATTTTTTAAAAGAATGAGAAGAGTGAGAAAAACCTCCAACTCCCAGAGCCCAGGGAGCGATGGATGTACAGATAATACTGCACTATTTTCCTTTGGTATGTTGGGAATGTTCTGTACAGCTGTTTCACACAAACCCAATCTGTGAACTTTGCTGTATTTGTTAGAACATTCTGTCTGATTGGATTTTATCAATGTTGTGTATTATTTATTTTTGTTGAGAGCAGACTGTTCTCTTTATTGCTCAATTATTTATGTTTAAATGTAACTTATGAATAAATACTTATCATCAAGGCATCCCATGGAGCTCTTTGGGAGCGATTTCTCTCTCCCCAAGGTGATTCCAGCAACGGAACAGGGATGAGGCTGTCTGGGAGGACAGGGCAGGATGTAATTAATGTTTCTCTGATGAGCTGCATGGGCTGTAGTGCTAAAGGCAATAAATAGGTCACCATTAAGTAGACTCTGTCCCTTAAATTACTTTAAGGGCAGTTTTTATGTACCCACAGGCTGAGCCTGAGGTAGCCCAGCCCAGGAACAGAAACAGGCTTATGACAAGTGTTAAGAGTTTCATCCTGAAATTTTAGGCCTGATTGTGCTGCAGCTGCATTGAATCCAGCTGAGCTGCTGGACTTCTGGAGAGATCTTCCTCCATCACTCCCAGTCCTTGTTCAAACCCCTTAAACTCCTCCAGCTGTGTCTCTTCTGCAGGAGGGATGGTCTTTCCTCAGTCTCACCTGGCTGCTTGGCTGCTACTGGCAGTTTTTGCAGCAGTGTTCCAGGTTTTTAGACTAAATAGGTCTGCCTGGAGATGAGTTCCTGGGGACTCAGAGAACATTTCCCCATTCCACCATAAAAAGGCCCAACAAAGGCCTCTGTGTGCTGGGGTGGGTGCAGCCATCCCTCAGCCACTGCTCGTTCCAGCTGCTAATCAGGTATTTATCCCTATCAACAAGGATCAGCCCTTTATGAAGTGCAACCAAGGACATGTTGGCCTAAATAAACTTCCAGTGTCCTTGTGTCCTCTGTGTTCACCTGTCTATATGGTGGGACTGGGGTGGGCAGGGCACCTGAGCACCACAACTGGGCTTACAGCTGGCTCTTGTCCCTCTGTCCTTCCCACACGTCCCCCACCATTTCCTTTGCACAGTCTCAGTAATCTTTAATGCAGTTATTTAGACCCGTGGTGTTCCCCCCAGCCCCACCTGCTGCCCCCAACACCACCGTGGGGTTTGACTTGCCCAGTGCTGGATGAGTGTCCACATCTGTCACATCCTGCTGGAGACAAGGGAGCGGGAGAACCTGGGACTCCACCTTCAGCACCTGCAGGAGAGAGGGTTGCAGGTGAGGCAGTCTGGCCGGGCTCTTTAGCCCATCCCTGCCCACCTGGTACAGCCCCAGCCCACGGCACAGGAAGGAGACCCTGAAGGGGCTGCCTGGGAGGGCGGGAGAGTCCCAGCAGGAGGGTCCGGGCACGACGCTGCTCTGCTGGGGCTGCAGGGCTGGTGGGAGCCCTCTGCCCTGCAGCAGGGCTGGGATGGGCTCCTCAGCAGGAGAAGGCACAGGACAGGGCACCGCTTCCCGAGTTCTCACAGACTGCTGACGCTGCAAAGGCTTTCTTTCCCCTGCAGAGCGCTGCTGGATCCAGACCCACACTCGGCCCTCGGGAAGCTCCGTGCCTGCTCCGGGTGAGCTCCGGCCCGCGGATCCGTGACATGCACCTGGTGGCTCCGGAGGGAGGGGAGGCATTGCTCTTGGAACTGGGAAATCACAAACAAAGTGAAGGATCTGCATGCCAAGCGTGGAGAAGCAAATGCAGAAACCTGTTTCCGATTTCAGTGCATGTTTATTTCAGTTTTATATTTATTTCAGGCAAGTGCTTATTACATGGATATCATTCATGTTGGATACCTAAATTCTGGAGCATGAAGAGCCAGTATTGTACAGCTGAATAGTAAAAATACAATATGTACAAAATTAGTTGCTTTTTCACATAGCAGATGTATCCAAACACATAAAAATCTTTACAGTCTAGTTTGTCAATATTCAGTATTTCAGTAAATTGGTAACACAGTGACACGTCCTCACTGTAAACACAGACTGCACCTGCCCAGGTGAGCGCGACACGGGGGCTCCTGTGAGGTGCAGGGGAGGGACGGGGGCTCCGGGCCAGCGATGGCAGCGACTGGGCTCACAGTCAGCAGCTCCAGTGACACATTCCTAACGCGGGGAGCACAGCGAGATAAAATAAATAAATAAATGCTTTAGGCAGGAGGGGGGGAGGTCACATGCAGTGACAGAGCAGGGGGTCCCCGCTCCCACCACGGCTCCTCACCCAGTGATGCCCAGGCTGGGGCCTGACCAGAAGCCAATAAATCACTGGGTGGTCACAGTCAGTCCCTGATCTCTCGCTCTGTCAAGCCCCACCACACTTTTGGCTCAGGTTGTTAAGGCGTATCCGTAAGGCGTTGGCACCGGGGCTCTGGCCGGAGCGTTCCCGATGGCCGGCACGGGCAGCACCGCGGCCAGCGCGGGCCTGTGCCCGCCACAGCAGCACAACCTCGGGGAGGACGTGCCTGCCTGCCTGCCTGCCTGCCAGGGAAAACCTCAGAACAGAGACGGGCTGGGAGTTGGGGCATTGCCCTGGTGGTGACTCCTGCACCAGCGCTCCCTCACGCTCCAATTCCTGTTCACAGCACAAGGAATGGGCTGAATCCATGGGGCTCATCCAGAGCTGGAGCAGAACCAGCCGTGCCGCCCTGATGAGGAGCACCATGACATCCCACGGCCCATTCCTACCACATCCCAGCACACAACAGCCCTGTCCCTGCCCTGACAAAGCAGGGACAGAGGCCAGGGGGGCCTTCCTTCACTGTCCAGCAGCCTCAGGCAAGGAGTGAGCAGCCTGGGAACAGCCAAACACAACCTCTGCCAAGACTGCACCATCCAGTGCTGGGCTGGTATTTTAATAGTTCAAGTTTGGATTATCAAGTTCTGTATAACAGGGACAGAAAGAAGCCATGACTGATTCTACCCACAGCCTATTTTCCTTAACACTAAACATCTGCTTCTAATAACTGATGTTTCACTCAGGGGGGAAAAAACCTAAAGACAGTGTTATAATCCATTTTAATCTGTGCCAAATGATAACAAGGGATGGAAAATAGGCCATAAGTATGAGGGTTTTCCTCTCCTCACCCCCATAGCTTTTAGAATCAAAATAAGACTGGAATGAACAACTGTTCAGAAAAAAACATGCCAAGTCTCAGAGGAGCCTCCCCTGTGAGTGCTCGGAGCTGCCCACCTCGACACCAGCTCCAGGAGCCCTCTGCAGCAGCCACTTATCTGACTAAGCTAATTAAGCAAGTGCCTGAACACCGAGACAGGCTGAGCCAAAGTCCTGCTCAGGTAAGCAGAGGTCACCTGGTTCATCTGGCCAAGGCTGCTCGCTCCACTGACACAGTGGGGACACTGGATACCCAACACAGAAAGCAAAGGGGCCAAACAAGCACTGACCACATCATCACATGGGGCAGAAGACACCTTCCTCCTGATCCCTGGCACAGGGGAGGTCTCCAGAGTCCCTTGTACCCACCCAACCTGGAACAGTTCTCACTTTTTTTTCTTTAAATGCAAAAAACACCCTCAGGATGCAAACCAGTCCAAAGAGACACAGGCTACATACAAAAACCAGACACAATAAGCCTTGCATTGCATGTCTACAGGAATCTACCAGGCGTGCGCACGGACAACCACACCGACACCGACACAGCAGCGACACCTCACCTCCACCTAAACCACCCAAAGGCATTTTTTTTGTTTCTTTTGTTACAGAAGGCCACTTTGAAATAAAACAAATTAAAAAAAAGACGAGCCCAACAGCAGCAGCAGCAGCCGGCTCAGTGGGATGATGAAGGCCCCGGCCAGGCCGTGGGCACCTCGAGAGCAGAGGCCTCTGCAAAGGGCCGTCCCCTCTGTCCAGCTCTGCTCAAGAAACCAAAACCCGGCCGTGCCCGTGGCCAGGGGCCCAGTGGTGACACTGGAGCCCTTCTGGCCTTTGACACCCAACACTCAGCCCCAGCATGGACAGACAGATGGACACACACACACACACATGCAGAAAAACCCCGACGGCAGCAGTTTGGCTCCAACCCTTATTTCCCCATGTGAAATGTGGGTCACCAGCTGCCCCCCCCGTGCCCCAGGGACACACGACCTGCTGCCTCTCAGATCCCACGCAAGCAACTGCAGAGAAACGGGAATCAGATCATTTCCCTTCCTAAGATAAACTACACAGATCTGGCAAACTTTGACTGGTGAGGTCAGGAATACATTCCTGTATCTAAAGTGTCAGCGCTAAGAGCTCTTTCCAGGATCATTTTTTAGTAGCGGTTTGGGTGCTTTGCCCTCTGCCTGCACGCCCTGGCAGGCCAGCTGGCAGTGGCTTTGGCAGGCACAGCCCAGCACGAGGTTTCCCTGTGGCCATTCTGGGGTTCTGTGCCCACACATCTGCCCAGCTGCAAACTCCCTGGCCGTGCTGCCTGAGCTCTAAGGTCCAGCTCCTGAGCACGATCTGGCTGTTGGCAGCAGGACGTGGAGCGTGGGCTGCCAGGGCACCTACCCTCAGCAGAACCATCTCCACTGACCAACAGGCTCCAAGCCAGGTGTGACAGGACAGAAAACCCTCTCAAACTACTATGCAGAAACCCCATTTTCTATTGTTTCTGTGGCATGGTTACCAATAACTAATATTATTCAACAACAGAAGAGATTTCTTGTAAACTTCATATTTATTGGTTTTTTTGGGGACAAATTAGATCTTAAGAATCCCCAAGTGTACATATATATTTATATATAGCTTTCTCCATAGGGAAAACATAATTCAAAGGAGGAGAAACATTCCTAAAGTGCCCCTTGTCATACAGTACTGAACGGGATTTCTAAGAGCATCAGTGTAAATCCAAAGTTTCTGAGCAACAAAAGGAAGGGCTGTGGCTGCTCTTCTTCCCACAGAATAGAGTGAAGCTCACCGACTTTAAAAAACAAAAAGAAAAATCCCAAAGAATGTTTCTGGTAGCCCTGAAAAAGGCAAATGGGAACAGGGGTACACACAACATCTGGAGCAGCTCCTGAGTGGGCCAAGGGGGATGCTCCTGATGGGGAGACCAACACCCACGAAGGGGATCAGACAGACTGCATGGCACAATTCCAAGGGGAAAGAAAAACTGGCCAGGATACAGCACTAGGCAGGGCAGGGCCACTCTTTGCTCTATACTGTAAGGGAGCAGAAGGTGAGGTCAGGAGCACCCCTGTCCATCCAGCACAGGCCATTCAGGAACCCAGCAGAAAGCTCATCTCCCTGGGGCTCAGCAACGCTCCTGCACCAAGCACATTCTCAACCTGGCTCCTTCTCCAACGAGGAGAATTTATTTTGTGAGTTGGAACAGTAAAAGAAGGCAGAAGCACACGTCCTCCCCCTCCTGACACTGCTGCAGAAGGCAAAGCCACACTCCCTCCTGAGAAGGGAGGGGACCCCTGATGCAAGTACTCAGCACTGAGCTTCGGATGAGGAGAAACTGAGGCATACCCAACCTTATCTCTCAAATATTGGCACACAATGGCCTCCTTGGGAAAGCACCTGCAGGGACAGAGGACAACAAAGTCCTGGCAATTCTGGGAATCTCCCTGTGTTAATGGTGCACTGGAATGAGAACAAATGATCTGCTTAAATGGGGTTCTATGAAAAGAAATCCTTCAAGATTTGCCCACTCTGCAGGAGCTGTGTTGGCAAGCACAGGCAAGAGCTTCCTGAACTCAAGAATGTAGGACAGAAAAATAAAACAAGTGGTAACTGGGGCTTTATGAACAGACTTCACACAATTCCCAGTGGCACCTGCTCAGAAGGCACAATCACCCCTGACCTCTGCAGTCACTTCTCCTGCCTCCAGACCAGTTTTAACTGGGGGCAGTGTGGAACAGGCAGATGCTCTCAATTACGTCCCTGACACTGCTCACACCAGTCCTCAATAGACTGAAGTCCTGCCAGAGTCAACAGGTCTTTTGGGCAGAGGATGGATGCTGTATTCCCACAGACCTCGGCCCCACGCTGGACACAGCGCCATGAGGTGCTCAGCCACCCCCTCCTCTTCTCCCAAAGCTCCTGGGCAGATGTGGGACCCTCCTCCCATCCTGCCCCAGGAGAACAGCTGCTGGCTACAGCAGCATTTTGCCTGCAGTAAGGACTGTGGAGTACTTGTTTTAAAAAGAGAGGAAGACAGAATGGAGATCGTTCACAGCAGTAGCTACACACTGTGCAAGGACCAGAACACCCAGCGAGCAGCACAACACATCCTAAGCAGCCTCCCAGGCAGGCTGGCAGGTACCAGCAGAGCCAAACAGCATTCCTCCTCTCCTGGCTCTCTGGGATTTGCCACTGCCCTCAGACAGGTCTGCCCCAACCACTGGGAAGGGGGAACGGGAGGGTCCTGAGGGATGAGGGTTCTTTGGTGCACGTCTCACTGTCAGACACGAGCTCTCACCGATCTCCTGCAGCAAACACTTATCCTGCATAAGGAGAGATTGCTTCCCTGTCAAAGGGAACAAAGCTGTTTGAACCGCCTGTGCTCTGGAAGGGAACCACATCCCCTTTTATCCCCTCCAAACCCATTGGCTCCCACACCAAAGCGTAGTCAGGACAGAACAAACTAACAAACATTAACCCATGCAGCAAATCTACCTCATTTCTCTGTCTTCTTGTCCCAGGTTCCACTCACCAGGCCACAGAAACGCCCTGCAAGCTGCCAGCACAAAGTGTGTGCCTCTGCCAAACAACAAACCCGAGAAACCTGGGGGGGGAGCTTGGACCGGCAGGAGGGACCCTGACCGGGGCCATGCCATGCACAGAGATCTGCAAAACCAATTATTGCATCAGCAAACCAAGCCAGACCAAATACAAATTCCCCCAAAAACATCCAAACAAAGCATTGTCAATCATTAAAATAATAAAAAACGGTATTTTTTTGACATAGTTATAAAATCAAGTCATTTATAAAATGGCAACAAATCAAGTCTGGTTATGTATTCTTTTTCCTTTTATTAGACAGGACAGAGAATTTCCTTAAAATGCCATAACAAGTCACAGTGATTTTAGATGGTTTTTGAAATGTAATATATTGATGGGAAATACCTTTAACATGGTTTGACTCGTGGTTTGTTGTTGGGGGTTTTTTGTCACTGTACTCTGGTCCACCAAACCATCTATCTTATAGTTTCTTGTTTAGAGAGGACACTCTGGCTTCTTCCTCCAAAAATGAATTTTGTCTCATAATCCTGCAAAATAATTAACCTTACAAAAGGCCTTCAAATGTTATATTTATATATATATGTATATACATATATATATACACACACATACACACATATATATAAATATAGACTTCTATGATTTTTTTCCCATTCTACGCAATGTCTCAATAAAGAGATCAGCAATTTTTATTCTACAAAGAAGCAACACATAAGAGGGCAAAATTAAAGTCTTAAGAACATCATATCCATAGTTCACTCATTACACATAAAAGGAAAAAAAATCACCATGAACATCTGTCTTTGAAGTGTCTCGGCGGAGCGGCCCCGCGGCGGAGCGGCCCCGGCCCCGGTTCCGCGCCTCCTCCCGCCGAGCCGAGCCGAGCCGGGCGTGTTGGAATGTACGGAGTTTCCTTAGGAAAGGTTCCCAACAAAGACCTCGCCGTCCCCTCTAGGCCAGCTTCAGCGTGCTCACCGGGAACGACGGCATGGTCACCATAGTCACGGGGTTTAGGACCGTCTGCCCCACCAGCTGCGGGTGGTGCACAACCTGCGCGCCCACGGCCGGCTTGGCCACCACGGCCGGCTGGCCCAGGCTCGCGGTGCCGTTCACTTGCTGGTGCGAGATGGTGTGGGCGATGTGGCTCACCACGGGCTGGCTGACGGCCACGGGCTGCGGGTAGAGGGGCAGCTGCGGGCCCAGGTGAGCCATGTGGTTGATGGTGGCTGGGTGCACAGTGATGTGGCCGATGGGCTGAGCAGCAGTGGTGAGTTGCACGGGGCTGGATGTGGAAGGTGCAATGTGAGCAATGTGCTTGGTCTGTGGCCCCTGAATGACGTGGTTGACAGTCTGGATGACCGAGGCGTGGGTGGTGGCGGTGTGGGCGATAACAGTCGATTGCACGGTCGAGGCCGCCACGATGTGAGTCTGTGCAGGGACGATGGCCTGCGGCGGGACCAGTGCTTGCGTCTGCAGGGAGGGCTGGGCGTGGGGCTTCTGCTGGATGGACACGTGTGGGGGCAGGACCGCGGGGAGCGGGGCAGCAGCACTGGGGGGGACGGCTTTCAGCAGCTCTGGGTGCTGGCGCTGGGTGAGTTTTGGTAATGAGTTCACTGGCCTGTCATCTTCCATATCTTCATCTATGTTGTCTTCACCCTCTGGAAAACACGAAAGGAAGGAACTCCCATAAAAACGCAAGCAGAGCGTGAACCGGACCAACGAGCCTCCCTACAAGGCAGCATCAGCAGAAGAGACGTGCAGGAGACGTCACTGAGCTACAGGCTGGTGGCACAGTGGCATGGCACAGCCCTCTCCTCACTGCTTGTGGGCCAAGGACCCAGGGCCAGGCAAGGGTGACAGCCCAAAAACCCAGCTAGAGCAGGGTGCTCCCAGCAGGCTGAGAGGTGGCACTGGGCAGGCAAGGGGAGCACCACAAGCAGAGGCTGACAGAAAACACCTGGCTGAGCTGTCTGGGCTGAAGTGGGTCCTTCTGGGAAGAGGAATGGGGTTTCTTTTCCTGGCCAGTTGTTCCACTGATCGGCACCACTCCTTCTGCTCCCAGAGCAGGAAGGAAATTGCCATGAAGAAACATGGCAGCAAGTCTCTCGTCTGAAAGTTCTGGAAAATGGACTCTTGTCCAGTCCAGGAACTAAGGAAGCAAAACAGGAACATACTAGCCCTGAGATCAGAAGACAAGCCTGGCACCCTTCACTGCCTGTTCTAACGCCAGCCATGGAGCAAGGAATAAAAATCTCAGGAGACACAGAAGCAGCAGGAAGACCAGGAAGACACTTCCCCTTCACAGCTCTGGGAAGCAGAGCTTGATGCAGTCGTTTCAGCAGAGGCTGCTGCAGAGGGAACAGCTGGCACTTGTAACGACAAAGCACCGCTACTCCAACTTCCATCAGACCACACCTGGAGCCTGCTCCTACCACCACAGGTGATGAGCCTGAACAAACTCAGGTTCTCACTTCCCAGAACCTGCCATATCGTCTGCCTGGCATGCCAAGAGCAAATGCTGACTTGAAGAACGGCTGTGAATGGTTCTGCACTGCTACAGCCTCCGAGTCTCTGCATCCAGACTGCCTACTCTTCCTGCTGCAAATCCCTGGCACGGAGAGAAGCATGCATTCTCCTGTCTCACAGAAACTTCTCGCTGGAACCGCATGTCAGATATCCATTAGTGTCATTTCATCTTCACCGTGAATCCTCCTCACACAATGTGAAGGCTCATTAAAAGTTCTTCAAATGCTCTGGTGATCCTCCCTGCACCAAATCCTTCTTCTATACATGCTGAACACCCTCCCACATCCACACAAATACACTAGGATGCCCACTTCTAATGAGCAGGGCTGCAGAGCTGTGCAAGAAAATAGCTAAGTTTGGAAAGCAGGGATTTATCTCCACAATGAGGTCAGATGTGCAAACCTGTATTTGGTATCTACCTGATACTGATGCACAACCTTCAGTTTACTTCACATGAGCAGCAGTGTGTTGTTAACGACATCAAACATTACAAATACTCCAAAACCTTTTACTTTATTCTGAATGCAAAGAAACCCTGATGCTGCTAAACGAAGATCCCCACCACTCCATGTGACTGTGTCAATGATCTTCCAAGATAGTTATGAAAAAAAGAGAACAATTGTGGGTACCTGATGCTGTCGAGGTAGATGCCTGGTCATCCTCTGGCTGAACTGTCTGCCGAATAATTCTGTCAATCTCCAAAACATCCATCCACTGGCTCAACTCGTTCTTCAGTTCTGCCAGCCGCTGCTGGGTAGCGATCTTCTCCCTCGCCAGCCGCTCCATCTCATGTTCATATTCTTTTTCCTTCCTCTTTAAAGTCTGGAGTCAGAGAAAAGAAAAAGAAATATAATGAGAACAAAGATAAGAATAACCTACACTAATCTGGTCACTCCCATGTCCACAGCTCATTATTTTCTACTGCCAATTATGCTGGTGTAAAATGTGTTGAGCTATATTGACACCTGCCAAATTTGGGCAGAAAGAGGAGGACAAGAGCTGGCACATAAAGTATTGCTCTAGTTGAAGGCTTTCTGCTTTCTGAGGGAAAACTGGTAAGCCCCCAAAAGGGAAATGCTTAGAAGAAAAAGCCTAAGTACTGATGAGCTTCTGAGCAACACACACCACACCAAGAGCTCCCAACCTAGAGGAGATGGAGGATAGTAGAGCCAACAACCCCCTGCATCACGGGGCAATCCTGAGGTCAAACAGGAAGGAAAGGTGCATGTTGTCCTCTCCTGTTAATGCCCCCTTGGTGCTGGGAATCACCACATCCACTGGTAAGGTCAGGGAGCAGCTGCATCAGTCAGCACCATACAGAGAAGTGTCCCACACTGCCCAGCACTACTGCTGGGAAATACAAACCACACCCTGCAAGGGGGATCAACTATTCCAAGGCCTGTTCTGTGAGTTTTCAAACCAGTGTAGCACTGCACAGTCAGAGACCTGGTCCCCCAGCCCAGGGCCACACTTACTATACGCATAAGAGACAAAATTAGGTGAAATCTGTAAAACCACATACAGACTCTCCATTTTCTGAAGTTAAGTTTCACCACTGGGAGTTTAAATCCCACACACACTTCTGAAAATACCAGCCACACAGAGCCCACACGGATGCTCCTATTCCCTCACTGCTGGCAAGCACTGAGCTCAAAAGCAAACCCCACACCTGGCAGAGGACCAGGCTCATGGTCTTCTTAACACATCTCTTTATTTCTCTCTCACGTTCTCCAGGATGAGTACAATCAGAGCCTGACCTCATGCCTTTCAATAGTTCTGCTGGTGCTGTAGCTCACAGGTTTGCTGGGAAGGACCTCAAAGCCCGTTCAGACAGCCTTTAATGCAGCCTAAGGTGACACAGATTAGGGCAGCTCCTGCTGCTACCTTTGTCCCAGTAATAGCAATAAAGGAAGTATTTTTAAAAGAGCCGAGCAATGTGTGTTAGCAGGGCACAACCACTGCAGGTGTGTCAATGGAGACAGTTCCTCTCCCTCCAGATCAGCTAAAAGCTCCTCAAAACAGAGGGTTTTCAGGCAAAGGGGGCAGTTCTTTCTCTCCTGTTGCTTTTCAAGCCAAACCAGGCAGCAGACAGGCAAACACCGTGATACCACAGTTCTATGGATCAGCAGCCCACTGCAGGGAGGTAGCCATGGGGACAGCCAGGAAGGAAGGATGGGGACTCCTGGAATCCTGGCTCTGCACCAGCCCTGACCTGTAGCCCAGAGATTCCCACGTGGCTGAGGCCCAAATCCACAGGCTAGTTTTAAAGTCTGTTTCCTATCAAGTGCAGCCAAAGCATTTTGCCTGACCCAGAAAAGTCATGTGCTGTGTGTGCTCTGATTGCCTTGCAAAGGGGTGTGGGTGAGACACGGAGGATGGAGGGGAAGGTGACGAGGAAGGTGCACGCTCCCGGATCAGGGTTAAACACGCAAGGAGACTTGTGTGTAACTTGTCTGGATGTCTTCCCTCTGTCATCAGGAAAGAGGCCAGCAGAAGGCAGGCAGGCTGAGGCTAAACCTGCTGTGCAAACACGAGCCCAGTCCCTCTCTGCAGCATCTCCCCAGAGCTGCTCTCCACGCAGGGCACGAGAGGACAGAACAGGAACAGCTCTCCAGGAGGAGCAGGCGCGACATCCCCGCAGCAGCCTCCACCGCAGCGGGCACAGCACACGCATATTCAAGCAGATTTGGCTTCACTCCCTGCTGGGAGAGGAGACTCCCAGCACTGGGGGAAAGCACTACTATAAAGTATGAGCAGGGCAGCTGGTAATTAGTTACAAACTTTTAATTGCTGGGAAGGCAGGCAAACCCTCAGCAAGCACCAGGACGAGTCTCCCAGCCAAGAGAGCCAGGGAATTCACTATGTCACTCTGCAGGCACTCACAGGCTCTGGGACATGGCACTGCTCCAAGCCCAGCTCTGTGGGCTCTGCCTCCCTCAGAGCCAGCAGTCCCAGCTCCTGACTGGGTGCCAGCTCCCGGCAGCCCCTTGCTGGGTCTGCATCTCCTCCCAGGGCTCTGGCGCTCTCCACGGGAGCTGCTGGGGAGGCTGGATGAGCAGATGGGCTGGAGGCACCGGTAAATGTTTCAAAACCTATTCTGGGATGCAATTCCCTGGAGCTCACTTGGTAAAGACAGATCTCCAGGCTGAGCTGCTCTGGCCTAATAATGAATGGGGTGGGATGAAGCGGAGCCCTCTTCCCTCTCCTCTGGGCTCTCCTCCCAGCACTGCCCCACTCTCTGCAGGTACACGTGGGTGCAGTCCCCTCCTAGGCTCCACAAGGACAGCCCTGGCCCACGGCAGACACGACACGTGGAGGGACGGGAGCAGGACCCCGCGGCGCCGCGCGTCTCCCTCTGCCCGCGGCGCTCCAGCCCGGGCACACGCAGCTCTCTGGCACCCAACCCTAGCAGATTATTTTCTGCAAATCATCCTGCCCACATCAGGGGCCAGGATTTCCCATCAGTCAACAGAAAGTCCACAGTGACAGCCAGCCCTGAGTCATTGGGACTGTGGTCACTGACCTGCCCCGGCACATCAAAACCTTTAGAGGCACTTCTTCTAAACAGGAATTTCTGTCAGCACTATCACCATGGATCCCATGCAATACAAAACCAGACGCTTTAAAATAACATATAACTACACAGACACTTTTCCCCAAACCCAAGCCTTTGCAATTTTCGAACAGAGTGGGCATGTAATGGTAGCACTGAAAAGGGCAGCAGGGACCCTAAAACTACAAACAACACACTAATTGAGAATTAAATTTTGATAAAAGAAATCCATACAAATGCTGAACCACCTTTCCCCTTTGAAATCTGAAATTTCATTTAGGCAGAGGCTTGGGCCAGCTGCAGGGCAGGAGCTGCCACCTGACCCACCTCCACAGCCACTGGGAAGGACCATGGCAGGGGCTCACATCTGGTGCTCGCACCTGGGGTGACAGTTAAGGTGCTTGCCAAGATCCTGAAGGACACACACTTCACCTGGCTCTTGAAATACTGATCCTGTTTCTGATCCTGATCACTGAAGTTACCTGCATTTCTGTTTTCCCTACTTCCTCAGGGAGAGGCCAGGCTGGCCCCAGGAAGGCCAGGCATGCCCCTCCAGCTCTGTTCTGTTGGCAGAGGGCAGCCCAAAGCTGGGGGTGGCCTCTCACTGAGCCCACCCCATCCCAGACTGCTCTTTGCAAGCACCAGGCTCCAGCACAGACCCTCCTTCTTACGTCTGCGTCTCCATCATTGTAGCATTTCTTTTTTTCCTGTTAAGCAATTGGGAACCCTGGTTGCCCAGGCAACTGTTACACTGCAGTGTGAGGAACCTACAGAAGCTATGACTTTACAACTCTTTTATTTTTCGCACTTAAAAAAATGAGCATCACTTAAAAGAGTAGGCCCTGGCCATGCCAAGGGGGAAGCTGAGCTACCCCAGGAAGAAATAATGGACTTCCTCATACTCTTGTGAAGCTATCAATGGATTTTGATGCTTGGGAAGTTTTGCAAATCAGCTGCTGGCTCTGTGAAAGCAGAGGATGTTCCTCTCTGAACGCTCTCAGTCCTGCTGAGCTGTAGCTGTGTGAGCACTCTGCAGCACAGCAAGGGCTGGACTCTCCCCTGGCAGGCACGGGCGCAGCAGGGGCTGCTCCATGGGCAGGTGAAGTGGTGACAGGGACACAAGGGCAGTGGTGAGTCCCGTCATCTTTTATTCAAACACCAGCAACCAAATTAAAATCTACATGTGGGTTTGCTTTTGCTCCCCTAGAGTATCTGATTCTCCTCCTGTACCTGTCAGCTCCTTGGCAGCCTTTATCCACCTGGATCACTGAAGCGAGACCAGACAACTGCAGTGACAACACAGGCCTAACACAATTCCAGTGGTAACTCTTCCCCACTTTGTGCCCACTGTCCTGGCTAGTTTGGAGCCACTATTTGGTCCTTGTGTGCATCTCTCTGTCATCATTTGGTAAACAAACCATAAACCAGCTCCTGCTCTCCTTGAATAGCAACAGTCATTTGTCACTGCAAAGAATTTTACATTTTATAGCTGTCTGTAATTAAATTGCTCACTCTTATGTCAAGACTGGAAATAATGCCCTCAAAGCCTTCCCTGCACCTGCCTCAGAGGAATGCTGCTGACCCTGTGGCTGGCATTAGAGAGGTTTAAAAGGCCTTATTACACAGCTCCCCTCATAAACATTTTATTAGCTGTTTAAAAACACACTTTCAATTATGAGTTTTCCAAAGTATATTTCAGCTCTTTTCTTCTCTTACATTTGCTGATTGAAAATACCCCATCAATAAGCAATCAGGAGAGTGATTTGCAATTTTGAGCCAGATTCTTTAACTCTCTGCTCTGGGGATCACAGCTGGAGCCAGAGAGCAGGACATGCTGAGCCAGGGGGGTCCTTAGCTGCCACTGACCTGCAGAACCTCCAGCACAGACCAGACCAGCTGGTCAAGCTCTCCACTGCTGCACAGAGTTTTGATTCCTTATGTAATGGAAAAAACCCTACATCCTAAGGATCTTATTCTTGCTGGGACTGCCATGGTGCAGGAGATTCACAGCAGGAGCAAGAATCCACCAGCCTGACTCCAAAAATGTTCCAACCAGGACCAGAGGGATGCTGGGGAACAAGCTGTCCTCACAGAGTCCCAAATGGAACCCAAACAGCCCCAGCTGCCAAAACTCCACTGGCCAAGGCACTCACCTGTAGGATTTGAGGATTTTCCATCACTCCTATCTACTCTGGGCATTCCTACTTCGAATGGTGCTAAATACTCTACGTTGCTCAGCTGCCACAAGCAGTTTGTTCACGGAGCAGCACTGACACCAAGCCCACCCGAGCACGGAGCAGAGCCCGGGGGGAAGGCGAGGAGCCGCAGGCCAGCATCCCGGCCTCTGGAGCCACTGCCTACACCCTGCAAGGTGACAGCACCTGCCAGACCCCGTCCCTGCCCCGCGATGCCACCAGCCCCTCTGCCTGCAAGAGGCAGCCGTGTGTGAACCCGGCTGGCTGCCACGGGAATCACAGCCACGGTTTCCATGGCAACTGCTTCATTTCCCAGCTCTCGGAGATGGGATCCCAGTGATGCTGGATGGGCTGGCCTGGTACCCCCACAGCAAAATAGAGGTGGGCACAGCGACACCTCACTGCAGCCTGTGCCACAGGAGCCCCTGCTGCACAGAGCGCACCTCGCTTTCCCCAAACAAGCTGGAATCACAACGGGCTTGACCCAAAGCCCTAAGATGTCAACAGGCCGTGCTCAGCACCGGAGAGCGGGGCGAGGGTCCCACCATGACCAGTCCCCAGGGCACTGGGAGAAGGGGCAGCCTGTGTGTACATGGGGGAGCCACAAGACAAGGACTTCAGGCTCCCAGTGCTCGTGCCCCAGGTTCTGCCTCCCAAGATCTCAAACTCAAACTTCACAGCAGGACCAAAACCGAAGTGAAGCCGGCCAGGTGAACCTGGCTGTCCCTGGCTCCCCGGGACCCCTGCAGCACCACCAGGCCGAGGGGTCTGCAGCAGCCCCGTGACCCAGCGCTGGACGAGGACGGCAGCCAAGGAGCGCCGCTGTGTCCCGGGAGGGGACATCACCCTCACGCAGGCACGGGGACCCAGGCCAGGAGCGCGTCCTCGCTGCACAGGCTGCACCCACCCGCCAGCACCTCCCACCGCTGCACAACCTGGCTGCAAGGGCAGGGATGAACTTCTAGACAGAAATACTTCCCAGAATAGGAAATATGCCTGCAGCCATCGTGGAAAATGAGAACATGCGTCGGTATTTACATTTATCATTCCACATTGATAACTGCACTACAGGCTCCTGATAAGAAAAGACATCGGGCCTTAATCTGAGATCAAAACTAGGGCTGGAACGTGGCTGTTTGCACCAACCTGTCAGAGGCAGCCTCCTGAAGCACAACACTCTGGACAAAGTACAAACAGTCACTGGGGCAGAGGGGAGGAATGATCCACATCAGGAAGACAACAAATAAACTCAGAAGAAAGTAAACAACAAACAAACCACCAAAAATCCCACCAAGAAACCTCTCAAAAACAAAACAAACAAAAAACAAAAAAGCAGCAACCAACTGGAACCCACAGTACAACAAAGCAGGGAAAAGCAGAGCCATCCCCAGGCCAGTCACTGGCCCCTTGCTGGCTGTCAATCTGGTTTAATTCCTTGCTATGATTCCCAAGAAGGCAAGAAATTCAATTTTAAAATAACTGAAGTATGACTTGCAATCACTTGGTGTTCAGTTTGGTCATGTCTTTTGCTTTTCCTATTTTTATTTTTTAACCACTCTCTGTTGTTCAGGAAGCAAATGAGACTTTTCTAATTCCAGTGGATTCCAGATGCCCCAAAGACCCTGAAATACCACGGTGTGCTTGTTACTTAGAAAATGATCCTAAACAAATTAAAATAACTTGAGAAATTAAAACTTGATAATTTTTAATTTCAAATTTAATTCTGCAGAACTTAAATTTAAAAAAACTGAAACAAAAAAAATGGTGGGAAATATGCTTTTGAGATTAAGTGTCATCATTTTCTGCAAACAGAAATGAAGCATGCTGCATCTCAAGAAGGGATTATTATTAACAACATGACTGCTGGATGCAGGACCCCAGAGCTCTTCCCAAGCCTTTGTGATGATGCATGGACAGCAGCTCCAGAGGGCAACAGGCAGGTTTACCCCTTGGAGCCACAGCCAGAGCTGTCTGCCAGGCATGGGGAGGAGATTTCTGAGCAGACACTTTATCCCTACATCCACTGGCTGCAGTGCTTCTGTATTTTCCTTGCAGGCAGGTCTGAGCAGCTGCTGCAGGAGCCAAGAGTTTTGGATGGGTCCTGGGTGCAGGCCTCCCTTTGTTCCCATTCCTACACCTTGGCTCAGCCAACAGGCACATGGCACAGGTGAGCTGCACACCTGAAGGGATCCTGTCCAGGGAGCAGGGGAGCGAGGGCTTCTCCTGGGAGAGGACAGCTCCCAGAGCACAGTTCTGGAGGTGACGCAGTCCCAGGAGCCAAGGGCTCTGGCAGAAGCACTCCCACAGCACGGCAGCAGGCCCGAGGTCCGGTGACTCAGAGATGGGGCCATCCTCCCACGTCACCTCTCCTTCCTGTTTCCCCATCCATCCAAGGAGGTCAGTGCCAGCTACTCACACCACCCCAGCAGCTCCACCCACGGCCCACGGAGCAGATCTGGGTCACCAGAGGATTTCTGTCCATCCGTCTCCCTGGGTGGCAGAGGGAGGACACAAACCCCAGCTGTTAAAGGCAGACTGACTCCAGCGCCTGTGTGAGGCAGAGCCGTGCCCGGGTGCAAACCTCAGTCTGTGCGGAGGGCCGGGGCTGCCCTGCTGCTGGCACAGCAGCCACGGTGCCCTCAGCCCACGGTGCTCGCCCTGCCACTGCTGCTCACCCCGCTGCCCACCGGGCTGCAGCTCCTCTGCCTGTGCTTTGTTTGGGCTTTGCTGTGTTTCAAAGGCGGGCGACTTCTGCAGTGTCACACACAAACAGAGCCCATGCAACCACGCTGTAATTATCACTACGCTCGTTAGGGCCCACACGCTGTCTCCCCTCCCATGCCAGCTCTCACAGAAGGTGGCAACCAGAACAGGCAACAGCCCCCAAACACACCAGCTACCACACAGCAGCATTCCCAAACCCTGTGCTGCACAGGGTTACAGGCTGCTTACAGGCTGCTTTGGTTTTTACAACCCTGAGTGCTTCTTCAAACTACTACTTAAATGACAGCAGTGGAACAGGTGTGGATTCTCTGACAATTACACACACACTGACAGATTTACAATCCCATTCACCCTTTCCAAATTCTCATGTACAAGTAATGGGTGAGATACTTAGAAAAAAATCACTATCCCTCTTGGCAATGGTTAAGAAACAGCCTCCAATTACTCAACAAGGTCCAAATGCTGGACATTTTTAATCACTATTACAGGACATGTTTTGTGGCCAATCCTGCAAATAAAAATGCCCTGATGCTCCCTGGATGAGCCTCCCTGCAGACAGGTCCTGCTGCAGCTGGAGGAACAGTGGGGAATTAAACACTGGTGGTTTTTTTTTAAGGTCTTATTTCTCATCACTTTCTGAAATCTACAGATGACACCACGTTGCATGACCATAGCCTATGGATGCTGGAGGCCTCCATTACAGACACTGAGATTCAGGCTAATTAGACAAGATAGAATCAGTGGATCAGGCCAGGTAAACAACGTGAAGCAGCACAGTTTGGCATCTGAACACTGCTCACGTGAGGGAGGCACGGCAGGTACTGATGGACCCCACTCTTACCAGACCAGTTTTACAGAAGACAAGTATATTCACCTCATAGCTGGCACAGAATAAGAAATAACAGCTACAGCCATCCTCATCAAGGTGGGGAACTTAACAGCATTCAGCAGCATGGTTCAGTTTATGCATTTTCATCAATAATCCAGTCACAACAGTGCCTGAATGTAAATGTGTTCTGATCTTCAACCACAACCATTGTCAGACCTGTTGTTTGTGTCTGCAGTCCAGCACCTCCCTGCACCAGAATTTGGCATGGCTGCAGGGCCCTCTGCACCATCAACACCCAAATCAAGCACTGCTATGGGACCTAAAAATCCACCAGTCTTGTTCTGGTCTTCTACACAGACAGGGATGAATGACTGTGCTCAAGCACCAGTGAAGCGACTGGTAAATACAACAAACTAGAAGACAAAGAGATGCTGTGATTCTTAAAAGGAAAATTTAACCAATGTAAAACCAGTATCTGGTCTGTTCACATGCCCACAAGATCAGCTTAAAAAGGGCTTCACAAAGGATTTTTATGTGCACTACTTAGGCATCCTTGGGTAGCACTTTGGAAACATTCTACCCTGAAGGGAGTCAAATGTGTTGATTACTGTTGGCATGAACAGGAAAGTGTATCATTCTTAGGTGCACAACTGTTACTTCAGGCGGTTTGAGAAGCCAAGGGAGATGAGGTGAGGATAAACAACTTAAGCATCATAAATGATTGGCAGCACTGGTAAGTCATAAGGAAATTTCACCTTTCTTGCCCTTTTCCAAGATAATAATAACAAACTGGCCATACTATAAATCCTTAGTTCACTACAGGGATGTTTTGTCTCTAACACTACAAGCAGGGCTGCCAGAGGACTTCTGTGAATTAGTAAGCAAAGTCTGTTTCACAAACAGAGCCAAAACTGCTCTGTAGGACCAGGCCTCTCTGTCACCACAGCAGCCCCCAGTGCCTCTGCCACCCCCGAGCAGCAAGCACAGGGGTTGGGATCACAGCAGTGCCTTGCTTCCACACCTTCCAAAGACTTTTGCTCTTTGCATTTCACATGCCCTGGGAAGCTCAGTTGCATCTCAGATTTTGAAAGCACATTGTTATTTAGTCAGCATTTCAACTGTACTGGGGAAACTGGCCAACAAGCAGGACCTGAAGCACAACCAAAGACAGATGGGTTGGGCTGGGCTGTGTGCCAGTTGTCCCAGTGTCACCTGGTGAGCAAATCACCTGGATGTCATCTGACATGAAATGTACAATAGAAAATAACCCCCAAAACTGGAGGGTGTTCAGGTGCCACAGTGACAGGCACAGTTTGAGAACACGGAGTAGCAGAATTGCTTAAGGGCTTTAGTCAGGTTCCAAAGAAAATGATTCCATTTCCTAGGGGAAGGAATCCTTCTGAGAGAACCAAAGCCAGCTCAGCTGCACGGGCTGTGAGCCATGGCTGACATGTGCCAGGCTGGGCCGGGCAGAGCCAGAGGGGCTCTGGGGAGGACAGACCTGTCCCTGATGGGGACACTGCTCAGGAGCAGGCCGGGGGACAGGGCTCTGCTCTCTCAAAGCATTTTAATTTCACTTTATGTGTTTTTTTCACATCGCTCCATGCATCTTACAAACTCCCCAGAGGTCTCTGGCATTTTCACTCAGGTTGTGCAGACAGCAAAGTGAAGAACAAGAGCCGAGGTGGCCCATGCAACAAACAGACTTGGCTGCAGCTGTGTGCCGGGGTCTGGGCCCCCTGTGCTGCTGGACCCACTGGGACACCCTCCTCAGCCCAGAGCCAGCACAACAGCCCACACTGCCTCAGGCTGAATCACCAGCTAAAGGGATTATTAACCTCCAGCTGCGTTGGGCCCCATTTCCTTTGTGCAACAGTCTGCTTAATTGCAAATTCTAATTTACTGTTGCAGAGTACAAGCCCAGGTCCAAGGATAAATTAAAATGATGGCTCTATGGGAAGTTCAGAATTTAACTCTCTAACTTATCTGATTCGATGCAGATACAAACACTTAAATCCAGCCAAGGAAACAAACAGCCTGTTTCTAAGAAGTTCCAGCTGGGAAGGGGGGAAGGAAGGATTTAGTAGGAAGAGAGGCTGCAACAATCAGTCTACTGTCACAGTGCCTGCAGGAGCAGAGCTTTGGCTGGTGCTGTACTCCTCCCCTGCGAGGCTCATTTGGGTTTGAGTTTCTTGAACTTTTTTTTTCCCTTAAGTGAAAAACTACTTTGCTATCCTGAGAGTAAGAGCTTTTACTTTTAACTCTCTTTTGTACAATTGCCCTGTTCTCCCTTCAAGGGAAACACTGAGCCTGTGGGTGAAACACACAGAGCCTGGCACATGATCGGTGGCCATCCCCACACTGACAGATGTTATTTTTGTTGAAACAGATCAAACCTAAATTCAAACTGCAGTAAAAAAAAAATTTAAAATATGAATTTTATTTCTGAATGTTGAAATTTCAAATGAGATTTCCAGTAATCTGGGTTTTTTAGCACAACTGAATCCTGTGACTGAATCACAGACCGATGGCTTTGGTGCTGCCAAGGAAAACTGCTCGGGATACTCCCCGAGCAGCTGCCAGAGAGGATGAGGAGGAGAAGGCAGAGCGGTGAGGAGGTTACACAACGTCACGGGCCGTGCCGTGCCACTGCCCGCGGGGCAGCGAGCCAGCCCTGCGCGGTGCCGGGTCAGCGCCAGCTGACCGCTGGCAGCCCCGCCACGCCAGCGAGGCCTTGTGCTCGCCATGTGCTCCCCGCACACGTGCGGGCGGGCGCTGGCACGGCCCAGGGCACCCTGACCTTCTCTGCCACGCCAGGGGGGCAACGCTGCAGGAGCACCCGGCTGACCACAGACAGACAGCCACGGGCAGACTGCACACCGACCATGGACAGACAGACATGGACAGACTGCACACTGACCGCGGACAGACAGCCACGGGCAGACTGCACACCGACCATGGACAGACAGACATGGACAGACTGCACACCGACCACGGACAGACAGCCACGGGCAGACTGCACACCGACCCACGGACAGACTGCACACTGACCATGGACAGACAGCCACGGGCAGACTGCACACCGACCACGGACAGACAGCCACAGGCAGACTGCATACTGACCATGGACAGACAGCCACGGGCAGACTGCACACTGACCACGGACAGACTGCACACTGACCATGGACAGACAGACATGGACAGA
>QUSF01000148.1:111472-124391 GCA_003676055.1 Chloebia gouldiae
CACACTGACCCATGGGCAGACAGCCACGGGCAGACTGCACACTGACCACGGACAGACTGCACACCGACCGACAAACAGCCACGGACAGCCAGTCCTGCACACTGACTGTTGACAGACAGACTGCACACTGACCGACGGACAGCCAGCCAGTCCCAGCACTGTGCAGCCCAGACTGGCCATCAGAGAGATTCCTCCTGCAAACTACAACACCAGCCTGCCAAAATCCAAAGAAAGGCTCAGATCTTCTCTAAAGCTCATTAGGCCTCAATAAAACCACGTTTTTTGAACAACACAGAGAGTGCTGGGTACAGGAGGAATTTGCCCCAACCAAAGTTCCTCTGAGGGAAGTTGTTGGTGAAAACTAAGAGGAGGGCTGAACTGATCTAATTCTGAGGCATTACTGAACTCTCCAAAGCAAAGCTGAAGTGAATAATCAATTCTGAACACCAGAGGGAAATGGTGTTTGAGAGTGTCTGAGGAAAAATGGAAACAAAGTTAGAAAATATTACGTTTTACTGTGGAAAAGACCATTGTGATCAATCTCAGCACCTTTTATTCCAGTCAAAATGTAAAAGGTGTACTGGCTCTCTATTTGCACTATAAATGCAGCAACTCCACCAGTTTCCAGATGAATTTTAATTGCATTACATGCTACTGATTTCACATTCACAGGGGACATCTACAACCATTTCTTCTGTGCTACCATTAACCACTTTCACAAACATTAAACAAGCAAACACTAACACTTATTTCCCTCCACCTACAAACACAACTGACAAACACAACTGATTTTGACCTGTGCTTTCTCCCAGATTCACTCCTGGTGGTGCCCCATCCACCTACAGCTTCATGCTGCAACCTCAGGCTTTCCTTGCCTCCAAGCAAATGACTTGTACTCACATGTCCATCTCATCAAAATTTTGAGATATACCAAATCTTTTCAGAAATCTGTCTTTTGGTTAAGCAAACAGAAAACCTCCCCAAACCATACATATTAAAATTCACCTGAGCCCAAAAGGAAACATCAGAAGTTCACTCAGCCTGGATCTCCAAGATCATCGGAATTATCTGCTCGCTGCCATCAGCACTTGTGGTTAACTTGGAACTTCTCCAAGGGGAGCTTCTCTCCCGTTTGCCTCTGCAGCCCAAAGCCAGCTCTGGGCTCAGCTCAGCCCAGCCCCGCGGGCGCTGCACGTACCTGGATGTATCGCAAGGCACTCCTGAGGACGCTGAGGTTTGAGGTCTTCTTGTCATCCACGTTGGGGATGTTGCGCTTCAATGTCTCAAAGCACTCTTTCAAATGTGCACGTCTAAAGAAAACACAGGTGGGTCATCAGCTGCCAGGAGACACACCAGGAACCAATTCCACCAGAGGGGAGAGCTTAATTGGAGCCCTAATCCAGCAAAGCACCTACACCTGTGCACAGCAGTTCCCCCAGCACAGCATGAGCCAGCTCACCCCAGCAGGGACTGTGCCTGGGTTCTTTCCCAGCTTTGTTACAACACTGTGCAGCCTTAAATAAAATATCTCATCTCACTGTGCTGGTGCTTTCACTGCCACCATACTTCCAATTTAGCTAGTCAGGCTTATAAGAGTCTTGGGTCAGAAACGGATGTTTATTCTGTATTCACACTGTACACTGACCCATCATTTGGGGTATTTTACTCCTTCCAAATCAAAAGAGAGCCACACTGTTATGCACTGTTACTGCTTTGCAGGATCAGGGTGGTTGGGATGCAATGGTGCAGTTAAACAGAACATATTGGGAAGCAAGAAATGCAGAATTGAGCTATAAGAAAGCCAAGCAATACTGCAAGATTCAGTAAAAGTCAGTAGGAATTTTATTCAGGTTATCTGTTAAAAAAACAAACAAGCAAACAAACAAAAACCCACCAAAGCCAAACAAATATTGACAGACAATAGGCCAAAAAAGGAGGGGAATTACAATTAAAAAACCCAAACCCCTGGCTTTCTACGCACCTGTTCTTCTCCAATTTATTATGTACTTCCCTGGTCCCAACCCTGTAACCCAAACAGAACAAAGATCAGCTCAGTGTCAGGTTGAAAACTCCTGCCTTGCACCTGTGCTTGCAGCAGTGTCTGTCAAGATGCAAAAGGAACAGAAGTATTCATATATCACTGGTTTAACATTAAGTATGTATATATTTCTGCCTATACTGTTTCAAGATAAACTCCATACTTTACATGTGCATCAGAGGAACTAAGCATTGTGCACATAGTGCACAGAAGATACAAAGGTGTGATGTGTGTGTATATATGCAGAAACAGCTACTACCAACAACAGGGAAAGACACAAAGTATGAATTTTAAGTGTTTGTACAGACCCAGAGAGCCCAGATTCTGACCTGGTTCCGATCTATGCCTACACTCCAGTGGGACAAGGTTTGTGCAGTTTCAAATTCAAGCATATGGGATTGGGCAGACACTTCCAACTGCTTTGGTTTTTACTGTGCATGAAACAACACAGCTGAGGATAAACATGGAGTGAAGCAATACAGGAATTCTCCAGTCACTGCTCAAAGAAAAACCAGTGTGAGTTTCTGGTTTTGGGGATTGAGTCCACCCACTCTCTGAATCAGAGGAGTATTTTTAGGAAAAGCCAAACAAATACATGTTATCTCAGTTTTTCAGCTTAGTTTTTCAGCGATAAGGTACATTAGCAGATGTGGAGATTTCAAGTATCTTTCATACACTGTGCAAAGTAATTATTTGCCTTTGACTGAAAATACGGACATTGAGATAATAATATTTAATAAATTGTCACAAATATTTGACAGCATTTTCCCATGAAACATTCACAGGCTGAAAAAGACATAATTTCTTATGGAGCAATTCTGGAGCAATTCTGGGGGGATGCAATGGTGATGCTGTGCTCCACTCTGGCACCACAGCTCCTGCAGCTGCCAGGGCAAAGCTCAGTCTGACAGCACAGCCTCAGTCTGTGGGTTCACTTGCAGCCACCCCACTGCCCACAGCCCAGGCAGCCAAACTTGTGCAGCCTGCCCTGGTACCCCCGTGCCAGCAGAAACCTCCTCCACAGCTCCCTGAACCCATATAACGTCAGTGACAGCTCTCTTATTAGTGCACAGACTGACAGATCCTTCCAGCAGCAGACAGGCTCTGAAGATCTCAATCTTCTCAGATTACTTACACCAGCATTTTACTGAAGCCTTTATCTTCACAAACTCCTATCTGCATTACTTTCACTGTTTCTATGCGTTTTGGGATCTGTACATGCCAGTGAACCTTGTTTCTGTCCACTATACATCTCCACCAGTCCCCATGGGATTCACAGACCATCTCCAACACCACTGCCAAGAGACGTGTCCCTGCTGCAGGCAGCCAGGAGAACAGTCAGAGGCCCAGACAGCACTGCCAGGAGGGAAGACTGAACAGATCCAGGTCACTTATGCTGCAGGAAAATTGAGGGGCCAAAGGAAACAGGTAAAACTGCTGCAAAGAAGGGAATGGTTTGTTCTCCCAGTCCACAAGCAGTAATACCAGACTCCCTACTGGGATACTGTGGTCTGGAAACAACCACCTACAGAGAAGGCAGGGTCTCCAACAGCCAAAGTCCTTAAGAACAAGCCAGAAAAACACTAACCTGGAGCAACATCAGAGCCACAAGTCCTTTCAGAGGGTGAGGGCAGACTAAATAGCCTTCAGCCCCTTCTAGCTGCAAGATTCTGAGCAAGCAGGAGGCCCTTAGCACTTACAGCACTGAGAAACTGGTGATCTCTGTCCTCAGAATAATATCTCCCAGATCCCATTCTGGTTTTCAAGAAAGCTCCCACAAGCAGCAGTGCACTCTGATTTCCCTGACCAGTACAAGCAGTGATCTTTTGCCAAACATAACACGAGATACCACTTGAGATCAGACATGAAGGGCTGGGACTTGCTTCCTAACGCAGTTCTGGCCTGCAAAAAAAAATCCTTATACAAAATCTTACAGTGTGGAGTGTGGGAGAAAAATAAAAGCTCGTCAAGCTAAGAAGCCCTGCTCTCAGCAATTCAAAGACATTAAACATCCACAGGTCTTGGCAATTCTGACCCAACAACACTTTGCAGAAGCAGGAGCCGCTCCAGAGAGCAGCAGCCTCGCTTGTCCCTCCTGGACACGTACCCACACGCGGCGCACTCACCCTCCGATTCTCTTCTTGAGCTCGATGGGTTTCATGTCGTCCGCCGGTGCCAGCTTCAGAGCGCCGAGCGGCGCGGGCGCGGGCGGGTGCTGCAGGGGCTGGATGGGCTGCGGGACCACATGGTGCTGGGAGATGGCCAGCACGGGCGCCGCGTAGTGCGGGAGCTGCTGGGGGCTGCCCGACGGCGGCGGCGCGGCTTTGCCGTCCGGCAGGTGCGGGCCCGGCGGCCGCTGGATCACCGGCGCCACCGACGGCGCTTCCTTGGCGGCGCTTACCAGGGGCTGGTGGCGTTGCACCAGCGGCGGCGACAGGGCGGCCTGGGCTGCCTGCTGGGGGGAACTGGTGACAACGGGGATGGGAATGACTGAAATGGGAGCTGCCAGGGGCGGGGGCGGCAGGGGCACTGGGCCCGGCGGGGAGATGGGCACCAGCAGTTCGCTCCGGGGCTCCTCTGAGGATAGGGTGCTGTTGGCCCGTGGCACGCTGGCCTTGCCCGCCTTCTTCTGCTCCTGCTCCCTCTCCAGGCAGAGCTTCTCATGCTTCTCATTCTCCTCTGAAAGAGAAACACACGCAGTGAGCAACGGCGCTTCCCTGAGAGCAGTCTGCAACCAGCGCGGGGCAGGATCCCTAAGTTAAAACACCCTGGGTTTTATACTATCCTCAGTGAATCCTAGCTCAGTGCACACTGCACTGATATAAACACATCAGGGCACCTCTTTACTGCTGTGGATTTTAATCAAGCTCTTAAACTTGGCTTTGATGTGTGTATATTCCTGTATGTTTTCAAAAGACCAGACAAAGTAAATAAAATCTGTGTGGCCCGACTAGCAAAATAAACCTCATCAAATGCAATCCAGGACTCTGGCTTTAATTGCGTGAACATGGCACAAACAAAATTTATTTATACAAGTCCTGTGGCGCCAGTGGCCCTGGCATCTAGATGTTGCGCAGTCTTAATCAAATATCTCCAAACCCACCATCCATGAGGCTCAGCAGATCCCTCTCCTGACAACCTCTGAGGAGCTGCAACGAAAGGTGGTGCAGCAACCTCTTCATAGTAATATACAAACACTTGAAAAATAAAACCTTAATTTATCAAGGGAGGGATTAGAGGAAGGACTTTGAAGGACAGCTGGGTGTTCTGTCTTATACAGTCACCAATATCAGGTAATTCAGAGGAAGCTCTAAGAACCATCCCAACAGAGCCTCTCCCAGGAGAAGCTTTGGCTTGACTGAAACACTGAAGTCAGAATATGTATTTAGGAAATTAGAGAGAAGAGCACGTATGCTGCCGCCTGGAATTACCAGGTTATGCTCAATCCCCCAGAGATCTTCAAAATAATCTGTATTGAACAGAACAAGCAGAAGGAGGGGAAAAGGTCTCCACCTCGCACAGAGCTGCCCAGCCCTTGCCACCCCGAGCTGCGCTGCCACTACTGGGATACTTTCTTTCGATCTTGAGGGCTACAGTGCAAAAACTACAGAGAGCAACAAAGGCAACAAAACTCTTACTCCCGACTCTGAATGCCCTTTGGTACCTATGACCGCACAGCAACACTGACCCAGATCCAGGCGGCACAATTTCCTGAAGTTCAGCTGCAGCAGCAGCCCAAACACAGCCCAACCTCCCTAAGGAGAGCAGGAGCCAGGTCCAGCAGCCAGCTGCCAAGGCAAACACTGTCCTGAGCTCACCCCTGGAGAAATCACGCTCTGGACCGAGCTCCAGCACTGGGGCTGCAGCCCCAGTCCCTGACCCTGCAGCACTCACAAAAGCACCACATGAAATTCTGTCATCAGGAAGGGTTTCACATCCATACAGCCCTCTTCCCAGGGCTGCCTGAGACTCAAATCCAAAGTTTCCATTCAACTTCTGCAGCACAAGTAGGGTGAGCGAGGAAAAGATCTGACTGACTGCAAAATAGGAAGGAGGTTGCTTAAGCAACACCTGAGCCTTAAAGCTACATTTCTCTGTATTTTCTCAAAATATTTCAGGGTATTTTCAACAGTTCCTTAAAGGAAGAAGTGAAGCAGTGCAGGGTGCAAACACAAATCTTAGCTACCAATTTTGGAGTGGTTCAGTTCAACGACATCAATAACTAATACAGAAAAGCCCATTGTCTGCAGATCTCTTGCTCCACTTGCTGCTGGTTTGCAGCCAGAGCCGATGCAATGGCCCTGGCACAGGGTGCATGAGGAAACCCGGCCCCGAGGACCTGCTGACTCACGGTGCTCCCTGAGCCGGAGGCTGACCTGCACCGCCTTCCAGGACACAGCACACCAAAGCCCACACAGCTTCCAGCCAGACTTCAGCTGCGCTGACACTGGGAGCAGGGAGCAGCAAAGGAGTCATTAATGGGAAGCCGTGGCAGCGCCGGGGTGTGGTGAGGACAGCAGGACCTGCCCGGGCTGCTGGAGTGGAGCAGAGCATCCAGCCAGGACACCCGAGAGCTGCACCGACAGCCAGCGACACTCACCAGGGAAGGGAGAGAACAGAGAAGCAAGGTTAAAGCAGGCATTACTGATCACAAGTATTTATGTAAATATCTCTGGAAGCAGGTGCAGCCCTTGGGCTGCTGACAACCTGCCAGCAAAGCCTTTGGGGTTGCTCCCTTGAGCTAAAGAGTTTATTTCAAGGATTTTTTTTAGCCAAAATTCAACACTGAAGAGTCACTATGCTCTTGGGTCTGAGTTACCCACGGGCAGAAAGGACCTATGCTCCCAACCCCAGCAAAAGCAC
The DNA here is from genome assembly GCA_003676055.1 of Chloebia gouldiae. Classification (NCBI taxonomy): domain Eukaryota; kingdom Metazoa; phylum Chordata; class Aves; order Passeriformes; family Passeridae; genus Chloebia; species Chloebia gouldiae. The sequence continues at coordinate 118,374 of QUSF01000148.1, forward strand.
TGGAGGGCCCTGAGCCACCTCTTTGGACAGAAACCCTCCCACTGGGTGGTGAAGGTCTGTTGCCTGCTCGCTTTGCCCTCACGCCCTGCACACAAACCAAACACAGCCCTGGAAGAAAGCCCCCCTAGCTCTATGTTTTCTCATATGAAGGAAGCTCACCCACACTTGGGCACAGACACAGATCAAGGAGGGGTGATCACCGTGCTGTGTGCTCTGACACATGCAAGGCTCATTCCCTCCCTTGTGGCACACTCAGCACAGGATCTCCTGCAAGCCCATACACAGAAAGCAGCCAGGGCTCAGGGCATCCCCTTGGATAAGATAGCTGAATCCAAAGGTGCACCTCAAAATTATGTGTAATTTCCACTTGTTCTTTGCACTCTTAACAAGGGGACTGAAGACAGAACAAAGCATGGGAGGTAACCAGTGCTGAGAACCCCCAGGGGATCTGACCCACAGCCCAGGCACGAGGGGCCCTGGAATCCCATCCTGCCCGCAGCACTCTGCTTGCCAGCAGGTTCACATGGCGAAAGCAGCCACCTCAGGTCCCTGACCACACCACCCAGGCAGTGACAGCAACATAGGCAGCCATGGGACAGAACAGCAAATCCTGTCCTGGGAGGACACAGAAACAGGGTCAGCACCCCTGACCAGTGGCCTGGCGCTATTTAGGGCCTCGATGGTCTGAGTACACAGCACAGGCACTCTTTGTTACCTAATAACTTGCTGCATTTAAATATATCTTGTCCCTTTCGCCTGCCCTGGAAATGCCACCAATCTGTCACAGGCACTGCACAGCGCCAGCCAGGGAGCAGAGGGCAGAGCCACAGGTGCCCTCGGGCCAGCAGCGTGGGCCTGCAGCAGCCAGGGCATGGCCCGAGGCTCCCGGAACCATGCTGGAGGAGCAGGCTCTAAGGGATGTCAGTGCCCTTTGCAAGCTCCTACCTTTCACTAAGGACACTGTCAGTACAGAGAGTTTATCAAGGGCGTGTGCCTTTGCACAGCCAACCATCCCACCTCTGTGTGTGCTCAGTGGAGAACATCTCTCCCTCCAGGAACAGTGAGGCAGTTCTGTGGTGTTGTTTTCTGAATGGTCTGAAGTGTTTTCCTGAATCATTCAACGCTTCTGGGAACTTACCCTGCATACCTGGAACTGCTGCAGCCCTGGAGAGGAGTGCCTTGGGCATCACTCACTCTGCATATGCAGCAGTGACACCCGCAGGAGTCACTGCAGGCTCCTACCAGGACAGGGCTGGGTACAGAAGAGTCTCCAGGTATTTACTACTCCAAAGGCTGCCCTGGGGGGGGACAAGTCATGCCAAGAGGAAGGGCAGGCTGGAGCCTGGAGGTTGGTTTCTGTTTCTGCAGTTCCCTGGCTCTGCAGGGGAGAACCAGGAAGGGGGAGATAAGAACAGTCAGCAGAACTGGAGCCCAGCAAAGCTCAGCATCAGCCAAGCAAGCTCTGAGTCACAGCAAATGCTGCTGACACCAGAGGCTGCAGCACACAGCCACGGGCACTTCCAGGCCCAGGAACAAGCTTGCAGGACTGAGAACCCTTTAAAAGCAGGACACTTTTCTGACTCCTGAATTGTGCTTGGTAACAGCACAAGCCCCACTTTTCTCTCCCATCTTAGCTAAAACTTTTCCGTTTGGTGCCCAGCCCTTGGCACTGTTGTTTCTTCACCAGTACCAGGGCAATCCCAAGACATGGCACTGCTTCCCAAAGCCCTCCGGGCTCCTGCCGTGCCCTCAGTGCCGAGCTGGCTGCCAGGCACCCAGTGACACTTCCACAGGGCCACTTGCCACTACGGCTCCCAGTGCTGTGTTCAGACTGCAGCCTGACACCAAACGGTCCCACGTCCTCTCCTCCCCACACACACAGGCCTTACCAGCACTCAAACTGTAGTTTAGGAGCACACTGTTCACAAAGGAACCTGAAATGCTTCACAATTAGAACTAAGAGGTTCACAATACACTACAGAGAAGCAAGAGCTCTGCCAGCCTACCTGGGGTCAGTTCAGGGGTTCAGAGACCCCTACCCCTGCCTGACACTCTCCCTGCTGAGTGATCTTCCTGCATTGCCACTGCTGTCACATGCTCACACCTCATCTGCAGACTGGTCACCATTCACTGCTAACAACCACAACACTCAGATCTCCACTTTCTCAGCCAGAGGATGATGACACCTTGATGTCATATCTCTAAAGGAAAATCAGCCTTTATGTGAACTGTTCCCCCCTAGCAGAAACCAGTACAGACCACTAGTAAGACCAGAGACCTTGGTATCTAAACCTGAAACCAAATAAGAGAAATGACAAGGTGATCCTCTTGCCTGATAAAATCTAGGAAGCACACACTTTATTAGTACTTTATGGAGACACATGGCTTACAAGAAAGCATTTACTTTCAACAAAACCATCACACCTTCTGGAACACAGCAGGGAAAGACCCTCAAGAAATCTTGAAGTAGTTCATCTCCCAAGCCCCAAAGAAGAATCAACAATAATGAAATAAATACCTGCAGACATTTCTAAAAACAGCTTCTCCAGATAATTAACATTGTGCTTTAATAAGCTATTCCAGTGCTTAAATGAAACCCTGAATCAGCTCCAGAGTAATTTTACCTGCATTTTAGTTACAACTACCTCTTTGTGGACTGAAGAAAGAAATAAAGGGTGAGGATTCAGCAGTACTACAAAGGAAAACAGATCAAGTTTGCTAAAAAAAACAAAATCGCCATGGAGAGCCTCATCTCTACAGAGTCCCAGGACCACCATGTCACCAGGATGCCAAGAGTGCCACTGTCACAGCTGCAGCATCGCGCCTTGGTGGGCTGGAGGGATGCACAACTCCTGCTGCACCTTTCCATGGTATTTGGGATAAAGTGCAGGAAAGCACGGGCTCTGACAGGCCAAGTGGGCACCAGCAGCACATGCTGACTCTGCTCTACCATCCAAGGAGCCGCACCTGGGCAACCAAGCAGGTGAGCTGTCCTACACGAGATGGGCCTGTGCTTTTCCACTGGGCATCAGCGTTTTCACGAGACAGGGAGACAAAGTAATGCACTGTGATAAAAATCATGTATTTCTGTCAGCTGAACAGCTTCTGTGTCACAGTTCAGAGCAACAAGTGGTACTGCTGGCAGGCAGGACCCAACCCATCTGCTCCCACGCACATGAGGACACCACTGTCCTGCTTCTGGCCCAGGGACAGAGAGAACACACAGCAGGAACAGTGACCCATGACATGTCTTAAATGTTCAGGTTGGAAAAGAACAGTAAACATGAACTGACTTAATAAACAGTATTATAAACAGACAAGGTATCCTTAAAACAGACCAAAAAGCCCACAGACGTGCCCTGAGAAGAAATTCTGAGAGCCCACTTCATCCACTGCTGGCAAGTGCTCTGCAGACTGCCTCGTGTCTACAGCTCATGTGTGCGTGTGTTCACAGCCAGAAAACATGCTGCTCGTGTGTTACACAGCCAGCAAGGGAGCACAGACGGGTGAAATGAGCTCGGTGAGTCATGGCAAAACTGGATCTGGCAGATAACAGCCAGCCTGTTAGGTAAGCAGGTTTGCTCCAGGTAACATTCCTCGATCTGTGATGAGAACAAGGGCTCACTGCTGCACCTTCAGCCCAGGGCTGCACCAGGGGTTGCTTCCACAGGCTGCTCACTCTAGCCAGCTTTCTTCCCAAGGAAATGAATGGAAATCTTCAGATTACCCTTTAGAACCCTATCTCCATACTTGAAAAAGAAAGAAGAATCAAGGGTATCTGCCCATCAAAACAGGGCACTATCACCTGAACGAGCTGCACCAAGGCAGTTATCCCTGCAATCCCATGACAATTATCCTTGCCACCCCCAAAATTCAGACATTCTGGTGTCACAGTGCAAGGCTCTTCCTAAAGTCAAAGTCTAATTGTCAGAATAAGCATGTCACTATGGCACTGCTGTCCTCAGAACTGCAGTGCAGCTCTCCTGGAAGCCTCTGGAAACAGATACACTCACACTGTGTGCTGGGAGGTGCTTTAACCTCCCTGAAAGAAACCCAGGTGGGTGTGCTGCCTGCAGCAGCCAGCGAGACCAAGGCTGAGGCCACACAGCACCCTGGTGAGACAGAAGCCAGCGCTGGCCAAAAAGCCCCACCAGGTTTCTGGAGATGCATCCCAACATTATACTGACGAGATCTGTTGAAAGACAACACTGAGAGTCCTCACAGGGCACAGCACTGAGCCACTGCCCGACCATGGATGCTGGGTGTGAGCAGGTCCTCCTCCTCACCACTGGCACAATGAAGGTGGCAGCACAGCCAAAGGAAACCTTTCTGGCCACCACACTCCGTTATCACTTCTAGGCAATTAAGCGTGCCCAAATGGCAGGGAGGTGAGATGGAAAAGCCCAGAACTGTTTTTGTTGTGGGGTCACTGCCTGCGCTGGCACCACTCAGGAAAGGAATGGTGTGAATGTGCAGCATCGAGAGAGCAGCAAAAACAAGCTGGACAGTCACAGATGAATATCTGTGGGAAAAACCCTAAGAAAACAAGTATCAGTTACTGGCAGTTATAAAGAAATTTGTTTTTCTTAGATCATGAAACATTCCTGGATTAATCTAAATTCAAAGAAATCAGCACCCTCTTAATTCAAGTCAAATGCCTCTGGAGCTTGCACACAACAGAGAGAGAAAGGACCTCAGGCTGTGAGTCTGTGCCCATGTAAGTGTTAGGAGTGTTTACGTGCCTGGGGGGCACATGCTTACAGCAAGAGGGTTACAGCAGCAGCAGCAGGCACTGCTGTCAGCTGCAGACCCAGCAGCCCTTAGATGAGTTCAGTATATATTTTTTTAATGCTGTCCCTAAAATGGATTGATTTTTCAGGCCACACTGGACCCCTGGAGTTCCACAGTGTAACTGGGGGTATAACACAACTGTAACACTTTGCAGAACACAAGATTTCAAGCAGGAGGAGAGGAAGAACACAAGGTAATGAAGCCAACCCAGCCTTAGTGTTCTCACTTATTACTTCCCAGTGCTTCCCAGCTGTTCCTAGGCTTATGCTCTCCCCTGATATCTTCCTGCCACCCAAAGGTCACTGCAGGGCTCCTCCTTCCTGTGCCAGAGTCTTCCCGGTGTTGAGACTTCCCTGAAGTGGCCACGTTTGCAGTGACGCTGCTGGTCCTGCAACCAGCCCAGCCCTTATGAGCCTGTGCAGCAGACACGGCGGCTGTGCCCCCCAGCAGCACCCAGAGCCTGGGGCACGCTCGTGGTGGCAGCTCCAGCCTGCAGCAGGCTTTGTGTAACACTAAAACCCCACACATCCCTGCGAACTGCTCCTGGAGCTGAGGAACCTGCAGGGTGTCTTTTCTTTGCTGTGTTACCCTGCCCATATATCCTGCTCAGCATTAATTCCTGCCTCAGAAGTTGTCCAGCACAAGAAGCCGGGTTCCTCCTGCTCCTCTGTAACCCAGAGCACAGCTGGTCGGACCCACTCACGAGATGCTCCCGCAGTGGGATGGCAGTAAGTTGTCTCCCAGCAGCAGCAGACAAACCCAGCAGCCTGCAGAGGTCGAGCCAAGTGTTTGACTGCTGCACCCGAGCACAGCCACCACAGTAAGCCCGGAGCCGCTATCGCACAGGGCTGGCGGTGGCAGGGACACTGTCAAGGGGTGGGAAGCAGCACCGGAGCTGTCACCCACCGGGCGGGGAGCGCGGACCGGGCAGCCCCTGCCATCTCCAAATGCTGGGGTGTGCTCCGGGCTCGGGAATCCTCCCGGCCCTGCGCGGCCCCGCATCCCCCGTCTGCTGCGTGACTCATCACCGACACAATGGGCGGCGGCACAAAGCGCGGCTCCCGCAGCTCCGCCCGCGTCCCCGCGCCGGGGCCGCCGCGGGAGCGGGGCCGGCGCCGCTGTCGTGCAGCGGTCCGGCAGCCCCGCCGCTGCTGCGCGGCCCCGGGGCACGGACGGCCGCTCCCGGAGGGCCGGGGGACGCGGCGGCGGAGCGGCGCGGGGCTCGGG